>JAMQGT020013449.1:0-67500 GCA_024447675.2 Pterophyllum scalare
GAGCAATACGCTAACGGAACCAAGTAGAGGATAATGATGTATTGCTGGCCTGGGCCTGTCTCAGTGAGCTGTAGATAACCTGGGACTTCAGCACTCGCTGTGAACACTGAGTACTGACAAGATGTCTGTTTTTGAAAGCCTCACTCACTTTATTTTGTAGCACATCTGTTAGGGGTTTAGAAAAAACAGATACACATGTTACTTGAGAATAGCTTTTTGGTTTTCAGGTTTGAACTTATAGCAATACGCAACTGAACGAGGTACACCACATAACCACGTATTGCTTCATGGTTTGGGCCTGCTTTTCATCAGCAGGGACAGGGAAGATGGTCTATATTGATGGGAAGATGGATGGGGCCAATACAGGACCATTCTGGAAGAAAACCTGTTGGAGTCTGCAAGAGACCTGAGACTGGGACGGAGATTTATCTTCCAACAAGACAATGATCAAAAACATAAAGCCAAATCTACAATGGAATGGTTCACAAATAAACGTATCCAGGTGTTGGAATGGCCAGTCAAAGTCCAGACCTGAATCCAATCGAGAATCTGTGGAAAGAGCTGAAGACTGCTGTTCACAAACGCTCTCCATCCCAACCTCACTGAGCTCGAGCTGTTTTGCAAGGAAGAATGGGTGAGAATTTCAGTCAGCAATACGTAACTGAACGAAGTAAAGAGTTACATAGCCACCTATTGCTTGAAGCATGCTCCTCGTGCTCTTTTTTGTTTTTTGTTAACCATTTTTGATCGTATTATCAGACGAGTCACCTTTGAGTGCCCTCTTGCAGCATGTAAACCTTGCATGACACCTGCAGTTTTGCATGCAAGGTAATGATATACCTCGCCTCCATCACCTTATCACACACTTTCACACAATCCAACAAATTTTCTTTCAGCAATGGAACTAATTTTTTTGAAGTAAGAATTACATAACAACCAATGTATTGCTGTCTTTCAATTATGCTCTTGGATTGTACCCAGAAAAATTAACTCTTTCAAAAGACTTTTCAAAACTCGGGTCACTGAAAACTTTACATTTGGAGGCTTTGGTATTCCAGAGAATTGGACCAGATACACTCGCACCTTTGTACAGTCTGAAAAATCTGTCTGCTTTGAATTTAGGCACTAATTTCATTATATACAGCGACTCTAGTTTATTCAGAAATTTCAGCAATACGTAACTGAACGAAATAGACATAACACTAATGTATTGCTTGAGGAACACTGGGAAGTGAGAAGGTGCCTGCCACTGAGGCAGAGAAGTTTGCTCCTCCTGTATTTTTTGAGACAAGAGGGAGGTCAAAACATTAAAAATGAAAAAAAAATATCACTATCATTTATAAAATAAATGTTCTTTCTTTTTTGAAAGAATCCATTATTGAAATTCGAATAAAGTGCCCCATTTACTGGCAAATGGAGGCAAGGCAGTATGCAGTGCAGAGGGCTGAAGCACAGAGTAAAATGACATTCAATACGCTTTTTTCATGTTGATCTGTTACTGGCCAGAACACGTAAAATGAATACACAAAATGATCCTCCTAGAAGTCTTAATCAAAATCTCTCGCTGTATTGAGCATACGTAACTGAACGAAGTACAAAAAAAAGCCATGTATTGCTAGCAGTAGTAAGATTGATGAGACACTGGGCTTGTGCAGAGATTAAGCTTTTATTTTGTGTTATATTGTGTTTTGGATAAACCAACTAGGAAGTGTAACATTTAATTTTTTTTTCATAATTTCTTTCTGATTCAAACCATTATGGTGTCATGCTCCTAGTTTTTTGCTCTGCCACTTTGTTTCCACCTATGCCCTGCTCCCACCTGTCTTGTTATTCAATCTATTCTTGGTGTATAATCCTATTTCTCAGACTGCCTGTTCTGATGCCCCCTGTGCTTGTTTTTGATTTTTTATTTTTGGGCTACTAAAATCTAGCCTGTTAAAAGGTTTATTTATTTATTTATTTTTTTTACTTTTATTTGTATATTACACAAATATAAACAATAAAATATATTTTGTTTCAGATCCTTTGCAGTATACTTGCTGTGATCAGGGTTTTTTTTTTTTTTTAAAATATGGTCTTTAGCAAAGTGAAAACATGTTCATGTGGACTGAGGTCAGGTTATGCTGTCATAAATATTTCACAGTTCTGCTTTGGTTGTATGTTCAGGATCACTGTTAAAGTTAAATTCAGAAAGAAAAAAGATAAAATGAAAAGATCTAGAATTTATATGTTTCAACAATGTGGCTTTGGTATCGAGGCTCTTTCGCCCTCTGTCTCTCACACATTTGCAAATTGCTGATAAAGCTGGAGCCTTGTTCTATTTAGCAATACGTAACTGAACGAAGTAGACATAACACTATGTATTGCTCCATTTGGACTTCAGCCAAAATCAGCTCTGAGCCTAAAGAGGACGGGGGGGGGGATAAAGAAGTGAAGGTGAATATGTTTTTGCTTTTGGTGTCTGTCTCCTCACAAAGCTGCGGTTCAAACCCTCTGATGTGATGTCGCCATATTTTTTATGAAGCAGAAAATGCGGCAGACAGACACGGATGCATGAAGGGCGGCCTCGCCCCACTTTGAGAGAACGGGGCTTTGGACCGGTTTGCTCTCTTGAATAAATTTAGCATCGGGCGGGGGTGGGGGGTTCATGGGGATTTGAACCAGCGCATTCTTGTGTGCCTTGTGCAGATTCACATGGTTACCACTGGCATGCACGGTGAGAGTTATCTGAATATGCACCCACCGTGTGAGTTGTACACACTCCTCTAAGTCTTTAACCTCTCTCTGCCTCTCTCTTATGGAGGAGGCGGGGCTTACACGAGGGGGAGGGGGGGTCTGAGTGGCTGCAGGCTGTTTTGTTTGTTCCTGTGTCTTTGGTTACCCAGCCTGCCCAGCTCTGGTGTTGCCTGGTCACGTCCCTCATCGGCTCTTTTTATTGTTTACCTTCCTAATGAGGGGGGCGGGACTCTGAGACATGTGATTGACAGCAGTGAGCTCACTCTCAGATCCCCCCTTAACCCCTCCCGTCCATACCTCGAGTCCACAAGGTCTTTGGCTTTTTGGCTGAGAAGTCCTCTGAAGGAGATTTTTTTTTTTTTTTTTTAAATACCTTGTTCTTCATCATGAACCCTCCTCTTCTGAGAGAGGATTGTGGGAGAGTTATGGCAGATATGGCTGCACACATTCCTGTCTGACAATTATCTAAAGCTGATGACTCACCCACTTTTCTTTTTCACACTTTGTCCTGATTCTTTCCTAAATAACTGCTCGTTTAAAAAAAAAAATAATGAAAGGAACCACAAACCCCTGAGGTGCAGATTCAGACATTTTGAAGTTTTTGTCGACAACAAAAAAACCCAGAAGAGAGTAAATTTGCTTCCCTGAGAGAGAGGGAAGAAAAAGAACAAGGGGGGAAGAGAAGAGCCAAATATTGGGACTGTGTTCATTTCGCTCTGTGGTCGACTTCAAAGGGACGAGCGGGGCCAATGAAGAGAGCGCAGACCTTTCAGGACAAACCCACTGGGCCCAGCGTGACATGCACACAGCCTGACTGCCGCAATTTGACTCAATGAGGAGGGGGGGATATTTATTTTTAATAAAGCCACACTTATTTTGGGACTGACATTTTACAACATTCCTTTTATTCTCAAATCAATAGCCAGTTAAATATTGATAGAGGGGTGAAGTTGCCTACGCGCCACAGAAGTTCAGCTCAGTTGTGTTTGAATTCTCTCTGGGATGAAGCAGCTTTTTTTTTTCCTTTTAATATGAAACGATGGAGGGAGGTTTTAGAGGGAGACACGTTCTCACACTGAGCTGAGGAGCAGAAGGAGATTTCCTGCCTTTCTCAAGCTTTGAGGCGGTGGGATAAAACCCTGCAACCAGCAAGTGTTTACGAGATGAGGTGGCTTTATTAAGTTGACTCTCATTTCATTTAATTTATGTGCAGCACATGTTGTCCTGTTTATCCATGCTAAGTGTGATTGTTGCTTAAATTGTACAGAAAGGTTGCAGTGTGCAGAGTGTTTGGGGTGAGTTTTGGGGGTGAGGGAGGGTGGAGCGCTGCCCTGGTGTTGGGTGAATGCGGAGCTGAGGGCGCCAGGCGGATATTCAAGCCCCAGGGGGAGCGAGCGCTCTCCTGTGGGCTGCCCCCTCCTCCAGGGAGAGGCTGAGGGGATTTGGATCAGGGTCCCACCTGGACCCTGTGGGGCCCTGTGGGGCCCCTTCCTGCAAAGACCCTGGAGAACTGAGAAAGGAGAGTCAGGGGTTCACCTGCTTGTTTGTTTGTTTGTTTGGCAGTGGAGGTGACATTCAGGAGGTTGGTATTTATTTAAGTTTCTCTGGTGGATTTTGGACCATTAAAACTTCAATTTAGGAGATTTTTAAACTTAAATTTAGTGAAAAAAAACTATTTTACCTCAAAAATTGACCCAAAACTTTAAAAAAAATGTTCACAAAAATACAAATGAGCATGAATCAGCAAAGCTGCCACTTTAATAGAGCATGCGTGTTTCTGAAGAGTTGAAGACTATAAAAGCAGCAAGTCCCTGTGGGAATAAGATCAGTCTATCTGTGTGAAGCTGCACATTAACATGGCATCACTGTGCGCGCGCACCACAACAACCTGACAGAGTGTGCTTGCATTTACACCCTTCTCCATGATCGGTCCACTGTCACAGTCCAGCAGGTCAGTGAGGTGATGAGCTTTGACCAAACTGTGTCCCCTGCTGAGTTACAGGAAGCTGTTTCTCCATCTTTCTGATCATGTGTAGTCCTCAAACAATTGAAGCCACATCCAGGGTACTCAGAAAGCTTTTTCAAAACACTTCAGTTAGAGGTTCAGTCCAGAAGATGATATAGCCACATGTTCATCCAGTAGCCATAAAAAGAAAAAAGAAAACTTTCTCCATTTGTGTCTCGAGGTTTTTAGAATTAAATTTTTTTAAAAAACAAAAAAACACCGTCCTCAGCGTCTCCAGCTCTGACTGCAGCCCTCTGATTGTGTTGCAGACTGGCAGAAGACTGAGGCCCAGAAGAGACGGGAGCAGCTGCTGCTGGATGAGCTGGTCATCCTGGTCAACAAACGAGACGCGCTGGTCAGGGACCTGGACGCCCAGGAGAAAGAGTAAGTTACCAAAAAACTGAATGCACATTTTAAAAACACGCTGAGCAGTACAGCAGCCACTCCTGTGGTGAGTCGGTGTGTCACAGGCGTCTCCTAGGAGCTGCAGATGTAGAGCACGCACAGCGAGCCAGCCCCGTGGCACACCTGCACGCGCGGGATCCCGTCCAGGCCGCCATCAGGGCACCGCAGGCGGGTAAAAGGTCAGAGCGTGGCCCCTGGCACCAGGCCACTCCACAGGTGGCACAGCAACATTCGCCATGCCACCAGCTGTGTTACCTGTTGTCTGCCCACCCCCACCCCCCGAGACATCTGACCTTATGACCTTTTGCCATCCGCAGGGCCGAGGAGGAGGACGAGCACCTGGAGAGGACGCTGGAGCAGAACAAAGGCAAGATGGCCAAGAAAGAGGAGAAGTGTGTCCTTCAGTGATTGTCAGCAAACAGAACCAACAAATGTAGCCGATAAAAGAAATGTATCACATCATTATTATTGATTGTTTTATTGGATAGTGGAGTTGAGACATTTCTGTCAGTTATTGGAATCCCTTTGAGGTTTATGTTTGGGTCAGATTAACCGCAGAGACTCGGCTGAGAGAAGAGGCCCCGCGACACCTTTGCACCAACTTTGTACGGACTCGGACTGTCCCACTTTATATTTTTTGATTTGAACTCTGCTTTCTCCAGAACGGTACCTGTGCGTAACAAATATAAGTACGTGTGAGACGACAGCAGCGCACAGCCTGTGTGCAGCCTGCTGTCTGAGTGTGGACACCAGGCACAGTCTGTGGTGGATTTGAGGTACAGCACAACAATGGGGGTGATTTTACTCTCTTCTCTTTTTTTTTTTTCCTTCATCATATTAAGAAGATGAGGTGGGTTAATGTTTCAGTCGGACTTTTTAAAGGAAAACAAAGAGATAACATTCTTTCCAAGCTACTTCATTACTTGACTGTATCTTTTAATTATTTCACTTTTTACTTGTAAAATAGCTTAACTTGGAAAGTATTACCGTTCATAAATCTTAACTTTCCTATTGCTTTTTTTTATTGTCTTGGCTTGAAAGCAGTTTACCAAAACAAAGAAAGGAAAAAAAAATTACTTGTGTTGTATATTTTCATCACTGCTCTGACCAACAGCTTCCGAAATCCTTTTTTGTTTTTTTTTTCCTCCTCCGGGATTCATGCAGTCAGAAAACAGAAATATATATTATTTATTGCCGTTTGTCCTATAAGCTGCTTGTAAGTGAATCTACCATCAGTTTCATTTTTGCTCAACGACTTTTGGTTTCTATTTATTGTATTCAGAAGAGAAATATGCTTCCATCTCTTAGAGCTCCACATCTGGTGCAGCGGTCCTTTTTACGTGTGAACATTTATCTGATTATTTATTCCAGTGTCATAACCCAAGTCTTCAGTAATAAAGTCTTTGATTTCATATTCCACCAGGACGCTGTGTGGCCTCTTTTTTTTTTTTAAACCATCCTCAATGGATCTTTAAATCTGCACTAAATATTTTATTTGGGTTTATTTTATATAATCGTAGCTGTAATGTATGTTTAATTGGGGGGGGGGGTGATTTTCTATTTTTTAAAAGACGCACACTTTTAAAACCTACAGTTCCAAATATTTTACTCCTTTTTTTTTCAGTTTACAAAAAGATTTCCAATCCACGACCCAAACCATATTTATTCCTCTTTCTGTTCACATAATTTAAAAAGTTATTGAAATGCACGCCCTCGGCTGCAGCCCTGCACATAAGTGCCCCTATCACTGCTTCTACCGGCGAGCGTTGCGTTTATTATTCGGCGCTCTGTTCAATTCCCCTGCGACCTGTTTATATAATTAAAATCGGCGGTTTTGTGCTTTTTGTTTGTTTGTTTCCTCTTTCTTTCTTTCTTTTTTTAAGGTCGATGTTGAGCAGGTTCCTCTGAGGAAGATTGGAGAAATCACTTTGTATCAAGCAATGTGTTATTTTTGTTTGTTTGTTTGTTTTTTACCCTCCTCTCTCTGGGCCGCTCCTGTGCGCTCTGGAGACGGGGCTGCAGAGCTGGAGAGGCTCGGTCACCCGCAGCCACGGATGGAGAGGGGGACACATCATTTAGTATTATTTTCAAAGCTGTTAAAAAATATAACACCCTTAAATTCTTAGATTGTCCATTTTAATTTGCACTAATTTACTGAAATTCAGAGTTGGAAAAAATGTTCCTGCAGTAAAACATCCGGATGAACAAAATTGTCTGCAGTTTAACCCTCCTCTCCGTCCCTGCAGGCAGCCTCCCATCCCCGATTAAAGCAGGAAAATAGGTTATGACAGCAGACGTCCTCCCCGGCCTTTCTAATATCTTTCAAATTAATTTGCTGATTCGTTTCTTCTCTGCTTAGGACCGACTGTACGCGCACATTACGCACTCTGCGTCCCCCGAGGCGCTTTGTTTGACTTTGTATTGCAGCGCGTTATCGCGGGCGCCTCTGATCTGGAGGAAGAAGAGCAGAGCCTGAACGGTGAAGGACGTTTTGCTCGATGCTGTGTGTGTGTGTGAAGAGAGGTGTGTGTATGTGTGTGTGTGTGCGTGTGAGAAGAAAATGTCTAAAAAAAAAAGATACATAGCCTGTCATTTACACTTTGGTTATAAATTATTTTCAGCAGCATTTTAAAGGCTGTTTGACTTTGTCTTCACAGAACTGTTGATGCGCAAAACGAAACTTTAAAAAGTTTTAAATGTACTTCATCTCTGAAATTCATCTGAATCACTCCAGTCACACTGAAAACTGATTTAAGACGCCTTTAAATAAATCATTACAGGGTATTAATGTGAGGTTTTTAATTTTTGTGTATGTTTTAAAGAATAAAACGGCAGAAGCCGACCTGTCTTACCTCCGCAGCATCACCCGGGTTTATTTAATGCTCCAGCAGAAGCGGAAGGAGTGAAAAATATTTGGAGTCGCTCTCCTTTTTTCGGTGAATAAGAGCGACGCGCTGCGTTTAAAAAAACGGCGGCGGTTGGGCGCTGCTGTGCAGCTGAGGATCCTTCAGCTGAATGGATTATCTCCTGAGCTTTGAAGTCTCCTGGCCTCACCTCACAGGTGCTGAGCGCCGCTCGGCCTCTGCGTTTTTTACTTCCCTCGCCCGCCGCCGCCGCGTCCAAAAGAGCTGCACCTGAGGGAGCCGCGGTCTCTGCGTGCAGCGCCGGGGCTCCTACAACACTCCGTTTTATGCATCATCGTTTTAATAAGCACCGACAACATCCCCACAGATCCCCACTTCCAATCCTGCCGGCTGAAGGGACAAAACTTTTCCCCTCCTCTCCTCGCCGCCTAATCCCAGGCTTTACCAGCTCAGCATTAAGAAAATTCAACTGCAATTTGGGATTAGACAAAATACTCTTATTACAAAAGGTTGGTGCAACTTGATAACTTGATACTTGTTCAGGGGTTTATCTCGGGGTCTTACTCACATCGAGAGAGGATGGAAGGAGAGGGGAAAAAAAGCAATGCAGGGGAAATGTCAGAATAAACCGTCTCTTTTGTGTTGTGAGGGCCATATTTGTTGAATGGCCTTTTTGCATAATTTAACGGAGCCTGTGTGTGCATGTGCAGAGGAGAGGAGGGGAGGTGGTATTTCAGTCAGACCCTTCGTCGGCCCTCTGACAGCTCGGACTTCAGATGTGGTGGAAATAAAAAATGGATAAAAGGTGCGTGAAAACCAAATCAAATGACTCCACGTTAGGACGCCTCCTCTCTTTGTACCCAGCCTCCCTTCACTCAAATGTGTCTGATTTCTATTTGATTTTGGCCTCTGAGAAAAAAAAACAAAAAAAACACGGATGGGCATAATTCCTGCACAGAAAGGTGCGTTCAGGTGCATCTGTAACAAGCATCACTGCAGGCCTCCACACACAACCTCCAACATACTTTTTCTTTTTTGCTCCCACGACTATTGATGCCAAAGTTTCTCTGTCAAAGTGCTCTCGTCGATGACTTTTAAGTCCCGTCGGCCTCCACTTTGATACCCTTCCCCTCCTTCTCTCTCACACACACACGTAAAAATATAATCTCCATCCCTGCTCTCTCTCACCCTCTCCCACTCTTTTTCTGGGCATTAGCTCGCTTTCAGCTCGGGCCTCATTTACAAAAGTTGTTTTTGCAGAGAAAAAGAAGCTGCATCCCCCACCCCTCCGACCCTAACTACCGCTCAGGCTAAATCATAAAACATACGCAGTGTTTTTCTTTGAGTGTGGAGGGTTAAAAACGCATTAAAAACATCAACTCAGGATTTGATTCGGTGACCGCAGCTTTTTACTGCTGATTCTTCTTCTGTGGATTCATCTTTTTCCTCTGCAGTGAGTTGGAGGTCTATCCCTATTAAACTTTACGTCAACCATCCTCAAATGTAATTCTAAATGGGGATTAAACCTCATTCATATTCATGAGACTGGTGTGTGTGTGTGTGTGTGTTTGGAGAGAAGGAGGCGGGGAGGGGGCACCACAATAAAAATCAAAATGGATATTTTTAACTTCTCCCCCTCTGTTTTTTAGTACTCACGTCCACTTTCTTTTGGGTTAAAAACACCACAGACGGACAAGCTGTGACGATACCGGTTTAAATTTAAAAAAATGCAGCTCAAGCTCCGCGGCCTCTTCTGCAAATGTGTGTGTTGTGGTGTTGGGAACATTAACTCGTAGCTTTCCACCAAACTAAAGCGGGCTTTTAGTCTCAGCAGAGCAGCTTTTCTCGCTTTTCAATTTCTGTTGAAACGTCCTGAATCTGGATTTGTAACCTTTACCATTCCAATGTATTAAAAAGCGCCAGAAAATGTGTTTTAGGTGGAGAAGTCACCACCAAAGTTTGATGACAATCCCACCAAAGACGCTCCCTAACCCGCGTGCAAATAATAAAAATAACGTCTTCCTGTGAGATGCGAGTGCCTTCTAAATTCTTCCTTTACGCACAGCAGAGCGCAGGCCTGCACCCTCTGAAGCACCTTCTCCTGCAGGCCTGCGAAACATTTCCATGTTTTTAAAACCGCTCTGTGGTTCGTCTGGTCCGGGACTGAGAAGAGGAGGAGGGAGGGGTGGGGTGAATGGGCGTGGGCTCGCTCCGTCTGCCTCTGCGCGCCCATAGGCCGGCTGTGCAGTCCGTTAGACCGGTAACTCTCACCGATTGGCTGCAGGAGGCGGATCCGCAGGTGATCCTCCGCTCATAGAGGCGCGGGGCGGAGAGAAGGTGATCAATCTCTATCCATCTCCATTAGAAATCACCTTAACACTCTGACAGACAACGACAAGCCCCCTGAAAGCAAATGAGTTTGATTTATCTGGCTGTAAAAACGCCCGGAACCGCACCGAGGACGCGGCGATGCTGGTGATGCTGCTCGGTTGTGCGCACTGATATTTGTTTCTGAGAAAGTCTGCGGCCGCTAAGCGAGTTTTGTGCCCCGCAGACTTCCTGCAGCTGGATAATTTTTACTCGCCTCTTGTGGTTCAAGAGCTCGGGAGAAGGGAAGGAGACCAACAAGGTAAAGTTTCCTGTTTTCTCTCACTGATTTTACGCACACTCTCTTGGCTTGTGCGCATTTTCGCTCCGAGCAAAGGAGCTGTGTTACATTATTAAAATAACACTGAAGCTAAACGACATAAAGCGATTAATATATATATATATTTAAAAAACAAACAAACTTTTTCTCCCGATAACCTGTACCATGTGTATGATTTCAATTTGAATAGCTGCACTTTTTATGAAATATTTGCGCGGATATCAATTACTCCGCACCGCGGAGGACTACATCTTGAAGCTGTTTAATCGAGCCAACTTCCTCCGGAGTACATTTTTGAAATATATTTCCATTCCAGTTCATTCCTATGAGGTCTTTTATTTTTTTTTTATTGAGAGCAATTGTGCATTTAAGAGTTTGAAGCACTTAGCAGATAATTGGAGAGGCGTGTTTTTTGGTTTTTGTTAATTTATTTTGCTGATAAGGGCCCTTCTGAAACGCTCGCTCTCCCCGGAGGACTAATCTAAATTCTAATTGAGTTCATTTGCACGGGAGATCTCGCCTTTTCACTCCGGCCTGTGGACCTAGAAACGCATTTTTCCCCTTTCTTCTTTTTTTAAGAGCCGCTGGAATACACGTTTGGCACGCAGAGGTTTGGTTTAGTCATTGTTAAAATAACCTCACTAATTTAATTCACACTCTCGGTCAGTGGGTTTTTAGCTTTAGATCAGCCTGCACCCAGGAGTGAAAAACAAGCTGCGAAAAACTAGTTTCTCCACCCGGATTGTGTGTGTTTGTGCGCGTAAATGTAGGTTAGTGGCTGCTGAATATGTAGATATACTGGTGCTTATTTTCTTTAACCGTCTTTACTCAGAGAAACTAAACCATGCAGGCGTTTAATTAATGTCGATTTTTTTTTTACTTTTTAAAAGTAAAGAGGATCAAAGTGTAGCTTTACTTTAAATACAATTTCAAAAAGTATCTTATAATCCAGTAAAAATCAAAAACAAAAATGTAACTTTTTCCATAGAGTCCTCATTTTGCCCAAAGCATTAAATTGACTCCTCACGTCCTCCCCTTGTTTAATAATAATAATAATAATAATAATAATAATAATAATAATAATAATAATAATAGAAGCTGGGTGTGAGACAAAATCCGTTTCTATTTTGTGGACTTTAATTGTAATTCTCAGCCGAGGACTGAAGAGCCACAGGAGTCCTGCTGTAGTCAAAAACGCACACAAAGTCTGACGACCCGACACAAACAGAATGAGCCAGAACAGAAAGATTTTTTAATAGATTATCAAACAACATCAATAATCCAGCTTCTTTTTTTTTTAACTCTCTCTCTCTCTGTGTGTGTGTGTGTGTGTGTGTAGCTCTGATTTGTGTGTATGTGTGAGTGAGAGAGAGTGTGCAGGCCTACACACATCTCACACACACACAGACACAGACATTTTACTCATAAGTTTTATTAAGTTTGCGTTTGTTGTATAAAATAATCAGAATTGCAGAAAATTGGACTGATTGAAATGTTGCAAGAACAGTTTAAACAAAGTTTAAATGCAAATATTTCAAAACGTGAGCGCACGCGGACACATAAAACAGTGCGGCGCACCGCAGAAGCCCGGTGATTGTTTTGGTTTGAATTATTAATACCCGCAGAAAGACGGAAAGTTGTGCGTGACATCCACGCGCTTTTTGCACTTTATATCACAGGAAGAGTGCGCGTGTGTGATTTTTAGGAGGGCTGAAATGTTCCGCAGCTCTGCTGTAAATAAGCGTGGCTATAGGAGGACACACATTTACACACACACACACACACACACACGATAAATAGAAATACAGAAAAGTTGTGATGAAGAGATTTGTATTTATTTATAGTTTGCACCAGTTTCCACAGTTTCTCTTTATATAATTTAAAGGCCGTGGGGACTTTTCAGGTTTAAAATGTGGACCAATTCTGCTTTGTAAAATAAAAGCTTTGCCGGGTTCCCCCCCCCCTCCCTGCTGGGTTTCTGCGGCCGTTTGACCCTCTTTATCCTCAGAAAACTCAGATATTCCTGAACAGATTTAATCTGCGTCTCAGGTTTTAAAAAAAAGTCTATCCTGCGCTAATTAATAGTTGTGTGTCCCTATCCAATTAAATAACCACACTATGATTTCCTGGGAACTTCATGTAATGATTTTTCTTCATTTATTGGAGTTCTTGCCTTACGTTCAATTACGCATGGGTTGTGAGGAAAAACGAGTGGAAACAGTGAAATTTGTCAAGAGCTAGAAATTTAAAAAAAAAAAAAAAAGATAGCTGTGGTCATAAGTGTAAAAAAATGTGTACACGTAACCATTTACATAGTTTGTGTTGTTTTATTTTGTTTTTGTTGGGGTTGGTGCACAAACAACGCAGATTTTCTTTCCTAAATGTTTACGGTGTCTCCTCCCCGTGCAGTAGCTGGAATCGGCCCCCTGTCCCGCCAAGCTGCAGCATCGGGGGAAACTGAACCGCTGGCCTGAGCTGGGTGGAGCAGTGACCGCCTGTAGCATGATGTCCTACCTCAAACAGCCCCCCTATGGCGTCAACGGCCTGGGGCTCAGTGGCGCTGCCATGGACCTGCTGCACCCCTCAGTGGGCTACCCAGGTAGGAGCCCCCCAAACACACACACACACACACACACGTATGAAAGATTACTGCACCTGGACAGACGCATCTGCAGTAAACATGAGCCTCAGTCTGAGGGGTTAGGTGTAGTTTACAAGAACCACGGACTTTTATTATATTATGGTTGTTGTTGTTGTTATATTACAATGTCTGTTCAACTGTTAAAATGTTAAAGACAATAAAGTTAAACAATAATAAATC
This sequence comes from Pterophyllum scalare, assembly GCA_024447675.2. Lineage (NCBI taxonomy): Eukaryota > Metazoa > Chordata > Actinopteri > Cichliformes > Cichlidae > Pterophyllum > Pterophyllum scalare. The sequence goes on from JAMQGT020013449.1 coordinate 13,479, forward strand.
ATGAATTATCGTGAAACACACACACACACACATAACCCCCCAAAGAAAATAATCTTTTAAAACTATTTATAAACACTTCTAAACGGCATATTTACGCATAAGTAAAATACATATAACCAGATTGAAATATGCTCATATAAGTGCATTATATTTGGGACAAACATAGTTTAAATCCGTTTTTTCTCCAGCTTTTCTAATCCTCTGAGCTCAGTCCACAGCAGAGCAGGACAGGCCTGCATGCAGCGGCCACTCACTGACATTATTTCCAGCTGTATTATGTCTCCGTTATTGACGCGGTTCTCCGGTGTTTTCTCCCCTTTGTGTCGTTTTTCTTTCCCGCAGCGACTCCCAGGAAGCAGCGGCGGGAGCGGACTACCTTTACCCGCTCTCAGCTCGACGTCCTGGAAGCCCTGTTCGCCAAAACCCGGTACCCGGACATCTTCATGCGGGAGGAGGTCGCACTGAAAATCAACCTGCCTGAATCAAGAGTCCAGGTACAAAAAAATAAAATAAAATAATAATAATGATAATAATAATAATTAAAAACGCGATGCATTTGAATCTCTGTTTCCACAAACTCGTGGACATTAATTTTACCGTCAAGTGTTTTGACTGTCTATATTTAAAAAGTAGGCTAATTAAGACCTATAGGTTTAGTTCAAATAGTCAAACGACGACGTCAACTTACTGTGTAGAACTTATGAACGCCAAAGTCATTTATCTAAAGTCATTTATTAATTGTTTACCTGTTATCACGCCCATGTGAACCGTTAATGACGTCACTAGGTTTGAATTAACAGTTAATTAATGGTTAACTCTTGGCTAGCTAGCAGGCTACAAACTAGCTTATGAATAGGCAAATATCTGAGATTGTGGTACATTTCTTTAACTTTTTAATGCTAACAAAACACCCATGTATTTTGAAGAGTAGCTCATAGTTAACTAACTTATGAGGAAAATTAAAGCTAGTTTTTTGGATAAATTTAGGTCTTTTATGTCAGTAATGCACTGATTTAAATCCTCTTACAGGACAGCAACAAGCATACAAATGCTAGATATTTTAAAATGAGGAGTATAATTAAAATTACACATACTGGTTTAATAGTTACAGTTAAACTAAATTTTATTCTCTGCCTTTTTATTTTGTACCTTTTTTAATCTCATATTTAACTCAGTACACTGGTTTGTATGGCCTTTTCTGTCATAGTACTTCAATTTATTTCATAACATCCAGCAGGCGGATGCAGACAGAACTGCATTTGCTTAAAAAGAAAATTACCACAGAATTAGTTATTTTGAAAATTTGTATTGCATTTTTTGATGCACTTCAAGTACAGGATGTGTAATCTGATCTCAAATATAGGCTTGCTAATAAAGAGACCAGCATGTAAACCTGCATATACCCCAAACATCTCACTGGTGCTATAGTACCTTGAAAGGTATTCGGGGAAAAACCAAGGCACAACTCGAGTTATTTTCAGAATGTGTGAGTGAAACAAAATGCTCTAAACAATCATACCCTCTCGGTGCTCTAGAGTTACTCTACTGTGTGGTGAAACTCAATACCCTGTTATCTTAGAGCCGTCTACCAGGTATGAAATTAGACCCCTGGCTGGTCCAAGCCAAGGGGCTGGGGTGGAAATGAACCTTGATGGCTAATAACCCCCAATTTTCTCCCATAATGTACTCCCACCGTGGCCCAGGAGTTTCTTTTTTCCTGGAATGCTGAGGCTGGTGTTGTGTAGGGTTGCTAACTCCTGGCTGGTGTTTGTGGTTGCAGGTGTGGTTCAAGAATAGGAGGGCCAAGTGTCGCCAGCAGCAGCAGAGCGGCAGCAGCGCCAAAGCCCGGCCGCCCAAGAAGAAGTCCTCTCCGGCCCGGGAGAGCACCGGATCTGAGAGCAGCGGCCAGTTCACGCCTCCTGCCGTTTCCAGCACAGGCTCTTCTTCTTCATCATCCTCGTCCACCAATCACACGGGCCCGGCGACACTCAGCAGCACCTCTACCTCCATCAGCACCGTCTCCTCTATATGGAGCCCCGCTATCTCCCCTGGAAATGCTCCAGCTCCTGCTGTGGCCCCGCTCCCCGAGCCCGGACCCCCATCTAATGCCTCCTGTATGCAGCGTTCAATGTCAGGGTCTGCTGCGGCCGCCACCTCCTATCCCATGTCCTACAACCAAACGCCGGGTTACGGCCAGGGCTACCCCACCCCTTCCAGCTCCTACTTTAGCGGTGTGGACTGCGGCTCCTACCTGGCCCCCATGCACTCCCACCACCACCCGCACCAGCTCAGCCCCATGACGGCTTCGTCCATGTCGGGCCACCCGCATCACCACATCTCCCAGTCGTCAGGCCACCACCACCATCACCACCATCACCACCAGGCATACGGCAGCTCCGGCCTGGCCTTCAACTCCTCCGACTGCCTGGATTACAAAGAGCAGACTGCCGCCTCCTCATGGAAGCTCAACTTTAACACCACAGACTGCTTGGACTACAAAGACCAGGCCTCCTGGAGGTTCCAAGTCTTGTGATCAGGCTTTCTTTTCCCCCACCACTGCCCGCCCTGCTTGTCTGCTCTCTTTAATTTTCCAGATTAGCTTACTGCTTGTTTTTTTAGAAGACAAAGAGTTTATGAACAATAAGACAACAAGATAGCAGCAGGAATGCTCAAGAATTGGACTTCCTTCTCCCTCTCGTCCTATTTCAAAGTTAAAAAAACAAACAAAAAAACAAAAAACAAAAACAAAACAAAACAAAACAAAAAAAAGACCTGTGAAGAGAAAGCATCAGGAGCAGATTTCCTGAAGAAAAAGGGTTTTTTAAGATGCCCCTTCTTGGGATAAGCTTAACAAAACTGTTTTTCCAAGAGTCATTTCAACCAAACTCCTTTGACCACCAGCTCTCTGGATGGGAGGAATATTTTCCCCTCTGGTGCACTGACGGGAACTGCCGGCCGTGCCCTCTTTACCTCCATCGAGTCCTGTATAGTTTTTATTTCTGGAATTTGTTATTTTAGGATGACAGAGATTTTTAGTCAGCTGCCCACAGGAGCTGAAACATGTAAATATGTATTTGGGTCAGTTACAGTGACCATGTTTAGTTGGTGTTTTTTTTTTCTTTTCTGAATTTAAAATTGTTTATTACCACTTTGAAAGAAAGAAGAAAAAAAAACTGTATGTAAATCTTTCCAAATATTCCAAAGAGAACAAATTGGCCATAAAGTTCAGCTTTTATATACACATTGTTTTACTCAGCAAAATTTGAAATGTCTTGGGGAAAACTCTAAATCTAAAATACAGATGCAGATCTATTCTGGGACATTTTCTTTTCCAGATATTATTATTATAATTATTATTCTAGCTTCCACATTTTCAAAGCTGACCTCCTCTCGGGGACATGTTTGAACCGCAGCACTTGGCTTGATATTGGAGTCAAAGCTTTTTTTTTCTTTTTTTTTTTAATTTTCTTTTTTTTTAAATTTCTTCTTGGGTATGAGAGGAGAGGAAATGTGGATTTATAGCTCCAAAAATGACAGTGAGATGTTGAATGTATCTTTAAAGGCGACCACCCTTACATACATGTTCATCCAATAAAGATCCGTTAAGTCAAATTTTATTTTCCTGTCTCACTTTGATTCCCAACAGGGAGTCAAGTTTCTTTTTGTACACCAGCAAATTACAAACTCAACACTGCTGTTTTCTCTCATTTGAACTAGTCACACTTTTATTTAAAAGCTTGTTGATTTTTGTTTCCCCCTAATTATAACGGGGTAAATGCAAATTAGGCCATAATTAAAACAAGCCGAGAACGCATGTAGGCTTGCATTTCCATTTTAGAGAGCAGCCGTTTAATCCTCTCAGTGTCTGCCTTTAAATTGAAATGCTGACATCTCTCCTTGCTTTAGGGAAGCAAAGTGTCTTTTAAAATTAAATATAAATATATATATATATTTAAAAATAAAAACAACTTAAAAAGCCCCCGAAATCATCCAAATAGTGAGCCGGGAGACAGCTGATCGAGGCGTAATTGAACGCAGCGCTGTAATGGCGTGATAATTACTCCTGCGCCCTGAGTTGATTTCTCCAAAATATCCTGCAGGAATTTCACCGCCTCTGATGCGGTAATTACGTAGGTGGGGCCAGGTTAGGGGGTCACATGTAAGTGTGTGTGTGTTTAATGCGTTTCTGCTCGGGGGTAATAAAGGGGGTTGGGGGGGGGGTTAAAAAAATCGCGTCAGTGCTCTGGCAAGGTTGTTTTGGACGCGTTTTTAGCAGTGAAGGCCGCACAGAGAGCGGGAGGTTCACGCTAATTATGTGCCCCAATTAAACTCTCATCCTTACGCAAAGAAAATGAGCAGGTTGTGCACACTTTTATGCCCGCTAATTAAGACAAATTGATTTATGTTTAATCACTAGTTAAGGCGCTCTCTCATGCTGATCATTTCTATATTTATGCCTATAAAACGTCAACATTTGTTTGTCCGAAACCCAAAGTTTCCACTGCATCAGCACCTAAGATGCATATTTAAAAAAGGTGTATAACTTTAAAGTGTGAGAACAACCTTGCAAATTTTGACATTTCTTGCTTCAAATATTTTCTTTTTTTTTTTTAAACGAAAGCTACAAATATATCAGCAGAGTTCAGCTTTTTTTTTTTTAAAGCATTTTAGCGTCTCTTTGAGAAGTCAAATCCTACAAATGTGTGAACTTTAGAGAAGAGGTCTCGGGTTCTATTTGATTTCACAGATCACAAACCAAAAATGGAAATTGTTGTGACCAATTGTGTCTTTAATTGGAAACATAAAGCGGAGTTACTTTTTTTTTCCTTCTGAAATGTTGCCTCTAAATAAAATCTGCGGTAAAATCTGGGCCGTTTTGGCCCCTCAAGGCCTCTGAAAGCGATGCAAATAAACAGAAAGAGTTTTATTCAGCCTGTGAGGAAAGGTCACGATTTGAATTCGCTTCTCCTTAAACGGCAACAAGCTACAATTCAGGAGAATGGATCCCGATCCTTCTGTTCAGCTTTTCTGCCTGATCGATACATATTTCGGGTTCCTCCCCGCTTGTGCCGAGTCTGTCTCAGCTACAGCTGGCTGGCCCTCTCTCCCTCCATTCTCTCTCTCTCGTTATGCAAATGAATCTCGGAGCAGCTGAATAAATATCTGCCGACCAGGACATTAAACATGTTTGCGCCAAGACGCGCAAACAACGCAGCGAGCGGCGGATTTGTTCGGATTTGCATCAAACAAACATTTGCGGCCGCTCTTGCGCGATGGTTTAAGGAGTTTGAGGGAGCCACAGGTCTCTCATGAGGCAGCTGCTCACCTTCAAACACGGACAGGAGCGAAAAGAGTGACGGACGCGTTTTTCATTTACTTTCCTCTGAGCGAGCGGAGCCGCAGCTCTAATTAAACAGCTGAGCAGGAAATCAAAGTGTAAAACGGATTGTAATCTGATTCCATGGGAACAAAGCAGGGATTCAAATCTGGGATTTAAGGGTAAACTACTCCCGCAAATGCATCTAATTCTGCGCACTGTTACAGAGCTCCAAAGCGCATGTTTAACGTTCAACAAACGCCACAAAAATCCAGCAAAATAAGATTGTTTTAATTGTATATAATAGTGTATTCGTGTTGCTGTTTCAGTTGGCAGTTTTTGGGGTCAGATAAAGAAATTCAAACCTTTCTTTAACAGAGTATATGCCCTAAATTGATCAGAAATGCTCTCAAATGTAATTTGACAAAACTGAAATATATTCAGATTTAAATGAGGCCAATAACAGAGAATTAAATGCTTAGCAAAAGGTGGACAAAAACTAAACCGCAGTGTTTTGTTTGCGTTGTATTTCCTGTGTCCTACACTGAGATTTTACATTTTCTGGTAATTTATGCCACAAGGGAAGATATCAGATTTATTCCACAACACACACATTTAGCTAGTTTGCTCTTACAGAAGATTAATTTACTCTTTACAAACCTCTTTTCACACCTGATGTAGTTCTAAATTTACCTGAATGTGTTGGAACACCTTGAATTACAGTCTTCTAACCTTAAAATTATCCAGTGTATCTGAACACCGGACAGAAATATTTATTAACAGAAATTATTATAAATAAAGGAGAATGAAATTTGCTGAAACACACAGGAAAGCACACATTCAAATAACCTATTTCCAGCTCAGTCCAGAGGTTTTCAGGTTTCACACCAATAACGTGCAGAAAAGCTAAATCTGTTCGCACAACACATGGCCTCACCTGAGCTTCAGTGAGCTCCACCAATCAGAAACTTTAACCTTTAAAAATATTTGTCATGATGTCATCCAGTCAAACAGTCTCCTCTTTGTTTGGCTAACATGTTTTGATTTTGAATTCTCGGAGGATTTTAGTTGATCAGAAGCATCAGGGTGGTTTTAGGACACTATTTTAAATCAACTGATAAACAGAACTACAAATAATTTTTTTATTTCTCACCTGAATCCCCCAAAATGTTGACAGGGAGAATTAAAGCCTTAAAATAAGAACCCACCGGTTGAGTATTGCAGCTGTTTTCCTGCAGGAATATATTAGATTTCTGATATTTTAATAATTAAAAACAGTGTTATCGAACTATTTGTGTGACCAGTGTTTGTTTCAACCTGACTTTGAGGGTCTGACGCCTTCATATTCCGCTCAACGGGACGATCGATTGCCACACAACATCCCCCGTTGTTGGCTGTTTGACCTTTTGGCCTCTCGTCTTGTGCGGCAAAGGTGTCTGAATGTGGATGGACTGGAAACTGTTGACACTTTGTTCACACTTTGTCCAGGAAATGAACTGGAACCGTGCTGGACCGTCCTCGCATGAGTGGTTTGAGATTTGTATCTAGGAAAGTGAAAGAGACAGAGAGAGACAGACAGAAAAGATAAAGACAGAAACCGGACTGATCCTCCAGTATTTGGTTTGCAAGACCTCACGGATTTCGATAAGTCGGTGTGTGTGTGTGTGCGCGCGCAAGACAGAAAGATCCAAAAGGACCAACAGATGCACCGATAGCAGCCTGCATGCTGGGACTGTTTTCTTGTCTTCCATTTCCATGCAGGACAGGAAAAAAAACAGCACTCACGCTTGTCTTTCATTGGCTGCCGACTGTTGCCAGACGTTGGCATCCTGTTGTGTTCATAGGCCGGTACGAGGAGTGAAGGGTGATACAGAGGAGGATTAAATTTACCTGAGAGGTTGATCTGGGGTCAACTGTACACCAACATGGGAGTAGTCCGGGCCACCGTCTCAGGTTTCTGTGCTTTGTCAGGCGAGGCCTCAGTTTCCTGCTTTTAAATTCTTTAGTTGAACATCAGGTGTGGGCATAAAAAAAAAAAAGGGTAGCTGGGGTAGATTTTCCTTTGGTTTATTTAGTAATTTTGAAATGTCTTCTGCCCTGAAAAACCCAACAAAGCAACCGACGACCTCTCAAGTCCGTCATCCAGATTCAAAGAAGCCGAGAGTACCGCCGGGGATTTCACAGCTGAGTCCAGGCGGCCGGCACAGCCGAGCTGGTGGAGTGAAAGCAGCTTAGTCACCCCTATGGCACAAGGCACTGAGAACATTCATGAGATTCCTCTTAGGTTTGGAAGCCGCAGGTTTAGTTCAGCAGAGGACAGAATGGGGACAATTTGTACATCGAGTTTTAGCGGTCCTTTTTCTGTGGAATTAAAGGAGCACATGGGTTACCTGATCCTTGAGTTTGCTGGGAGATTTGGTCACCTCTCTGTGTGTCAGGCAGACAGCTCTGGTCACTTTGTTGGTGATTCTCAGTTTCCAGTGGGTGACACACTCGTGACAGGTTTGTGTCTGACAGTTTTCTTAAAATAGACAAATATTCAGTAAAAAAACAAAACAAAATTTAAAAAATGCTTTCCATGGCAGAAAAATGTGCATCTACACAGAAACACTGTAGGCTGATTCGGCTTATTGTATTTATTTGCAAACAGCCTTCAATATAATGAAGAATGAGGGTCAGTAAACAAATTTACAAACGTCTTAGGGGCCACATAAAGCTGCACTTCTGTACAGTGGTGCTTTGAGCTAAAGGGCAAATTTAGCATCGCACATCTCTTTCTACACAAAAGTTTGATAACAATGACTCAATTGCAAATTTAAGCTCATAAATAACCCATAAAAGATCTCACATTTGGCCAAAACAGCCCCTTTTACTCCCTGCCAGGGCATCAATTACTGTCCTTTGTTATGGTGGTGATAATATTAAACACAAATATATGCATAGACACAAACTGGACAAGGTAAAAATATTTCAACTTTGGCAGAAAATTAGCTTCACATTCAGCTGAGATTCTCCCAAAGTCTGTCGATCCTCCTGACACGGCGACATCAGAAATGGAGGACGAGGTTTTGGTCTGTATTTGAGCAGATGGAGCTCTGTGGTTCAACTTTACTTGCATTTAGAGACGGGCTTGGGGAACAGGGGAAAACTCAGAGGACTTCTTCGTGAATTTGAAATTAGGACAGAAATTAGGACTAGCTATTAGTTGCAGAGGTGAATATTTACGGTTTTCCAGAATGAGGTTATAATGAGAACCATGACACAATTAAATGCATCATTTTCCAGCCTGTAGGTTTATGATGTAATGGGATGTATTTTAACCCAAACCACAATCTTATCCAGTGAGTGGAAATTAAACTAATGAGTGAGTAAAAACAAAGTGATTTACGCCTCTGCCACACCTCCTGGGTCCTTATGTGGACTTCAATCACTGTCACAATCACAAGTTCAATGTTGCTCTTCAGAACAGAGCTGTTAACTATTGGCTGTCAAATACTGCTGCTTATGGCAGCATTTGTTGCTCAGGGATGAGAACCAGCTGCCAGAAACGTAGTGAAATTTCACCAAACACAGCGCCAAAGTTATACTTTAGCTGAAGAGCTAAACCACAGCCACGTAGCGCTGAATTATCCAAAAGGTTAAAAAGTAGGACATCAGGAAAAAGCTGACAAATCCGATACTCCGATGAAGGCCACGAGGCTGAAATGTTGGCATGTTTATTGACGTAAAGTTTTTTCTAAGTGCTGCCTTTTTACTTTCGGGATATTTGACACTGGAACAGCATGAACGTTATTAGAGTTTATCCTGAAAGACGCCATGGCAGTCCATCCAATGTGTGTCAGAGCATTTGACGAGGTCAAATTAGTAGGATTCATTCTCTGAGGACCACGAATACATGTTTAAAATTTTACAGAACTTCATCCAGCATTTGATGTTTGCTCACACTGATATTGCCATTCCTACACCAGTGCTGCCACCATCTTACTTGAGTTATGCTAATTACTAACACTGTCTGAGACAGAAGACTTTGGCAGCAGATCCCTCGAGTGCCTAAATGAAGTGATCAGTGGACCAAACAGCTCCAAACTCCACTGAAGTCCTGTTACTGTAGACCATTAAATTAAACGATTGGAGGCTTTTCTGCTGCTCTGACATCAGCCGAGCAGTCACACTTCCTTCCTCCTTCTTTTCCTTCTTTGAAGTGGCTGATGGGGGAAATCAGAGAAGACCGGGCTGGTGAAAGCAGCTCTCGCTGATTTCTGCAGAGGACGACTCCTCTCATATCTGACTTTTGTTTTTCCGATGACAGCCCCACTTCCCGGTCTTTTCCTCGTACACCAGTTGCGTCACAGCGAGGAGGGAATGGATTAGAGAGGTATCTGAAGAAGGCTTGCATTATCTCATCTGGAAAGGATGCAGCAGACCCATCATCCCAAGTTGCGACTTGCCTTCCCCCTGCAGCCCACCAGACTTGGGAGGGCTTAATGGAGGGCATGTTGGCCTGCAGGCTTTAGCGCGTCCCCACAGCAGACGTCGTCTCCGTGTGTCAACGCATCGCTGTCTGACATCTTGGCCACACTTCCTTTTCCATTTAATGACAAATTTCTCTTTGCAAACAGAGGCTCGGGGCAGAAACACATAAAAATGACGCAGTAATGTGACCTTTAACCTTTAAAATGATGTCTCTCAGTGAAGAAATAGTTATTTGGACCATGCATGAGCAAACACATAGTATTTCTATTATGTGCTGAAAAGTTGGTCAAGTTATTTATATTCAGTCTGAGAGGTAGTTTAACTTATAAAACAATAAGATGACAAATCCTAATGCATCCTTTGGGAATTTCTGCATTAAACTTGCTTTCAGTACCAATCAAAGAAAACAAAAATCCACTGTAGGTAATGATGTTTTGCAGCTCGTGTAAAAGAAGAAGAACTCATAAGAAACGCTCAGAAAATGTAATCACAGTCATGACTTATCAGCCTGATAAAACTATTATGTATGTTTTTTGCTGGTAGAAGAAGTCTCAGTTCTCCAGAATCTATAACAGGACCCGTCCAACCATGAATATATTATCTGTGTGTTATTCTAATAATAAAAATACAGGCTGTTCCAATCAGAGAATCAAGATATGATGCTTCTTGTCTTAGAGGCTTTTTCAGGAGCAGATATTCAAACCAGATGCACTGAACTATAATGAGGCACTTTTGATTAAACAATTGCAGTGTGATCCGTAAGCAGAGTGCATCTCAATCACCTGAGAACCAACAACAAAGAGAAACTTAACACTAGTCAGTGTTTTTTTTTTTCCTTTTCTGGGAATTTCTTCCTTCTAAAAACTCTCAGTTGTAAGTAAATTTGTCTCTTTGATGTCTTTAATGGTCCTGACATATTTGTCTATAATATTTTAGGGATTTCTCTCGCGGAGATCAGAAACAAACCTATAAATCATACAAACGTCCCCCTGAGGGGAACCGTATCAGTCCAATCAGGGCCATCATTAGACGCAGTGCAGAAACACTGCACAGCTGTTGCACAGAGGAGACAGAGAGGGAGAGAGAGAGAGAGAGGCAGATAACCTGGATAATAGCAAGTGCTAGAGGCTTGATTCATTTCCAAATGTTAACAAGGCCGTTTCACAGCTCCAGCACGCCGCACAGTATGTTAATACCACTAATAAGCCTATCTCTGCAAGTCATCTCGGATGGCAAATATTGGAGCGTGAGGCGGTGTTTCATAAATAAAAGCTGCTGGCCACATTTGAAATGAAGCATAACTATTTAGGATTTCACAAAGCTGACATAATTGCTTAAAGGGTAACTGAGGAGAGCATTTGGTCTCCTACTTTGTTTTCTGTATTATGAAATTTCATTTGTATTATGAGATTTCACTGTTTGCATCTCAAAAAGGCAACTGTGTAGGCCATCAGAGGGATGGGAGGCACCCATGTTTGCCTGTTAAGCAATTTTGCAGCTTTTATTCAAGCTGTCATGTCAAACAATCGGGAGATAATGCAGCCGTGGTTTGTAAATTATAAACGTGTCAAGAGATGCACTAAAGGCGGCGACAGATGCCACTTATCTCCAGCTGCCTCTGCAGTGTGACTGTATCATCAGAAGGGAAATATAACATTTTGATGTTTACATAAGAGAAGTATTAGTATCAGTCAGAAATGTAATTCCTTTCACCCATCCCTTTTGCAGGGGATTGACTCCCGAAAAAACATACAATGATTTTTTTTTAAAGCTAACAAAACAAAAAAAAAAAAAAGGGAGCAGAAAAGCATCCTCGCTGATCTTCTGTCCATTTCCAACATCGCTTCTTGTATATTTTTTGGTGGAAATCCTCTTAGAATGCAAAGTAAATAGATTACGATACAGTGAGGGATTAGGGCTCGCGCGGCGCTGTCAGATTAGTCGGTGAGCGCAGCGCGTCGACAGCTCTGACACGGCTATGGCTGCTGTTCAGGAAAGGGGCTCCGCGCGATGCTTTAAAGTCGCTGGTTGGCTCCCGTTCATGAATAAAACTGCGGCCTGTAATCTCGGCCAACACACAAACACACGCATCTACTCGGGGTGCGCGCACACACACACAGACACACACAGACGAAGCCCGGAACATCCAATATCAGTGTGATGGGTGTATAATGGGAGTCTTTATTTTTCCAGGCTGATTAATGGAAAGGTTTTAAACATTTTCTGCCATGTTTTTAAAGGAGGAAGCAGGTAAGTGTTTCCTTCATAGGTTCATTTTGTTCAGACTTCAGAAAGACACAAAATAACCTGAATTCAGTGAATTTTATGTTTTTGATTTAGCTGAAATTCACAAATGTACTTTGACATGCATTTAAAATAACACTGCTTTCCATGTGTGGGTGTGAACGACGGGACTTTTCGATCCTTTTTTTACAGATTGCGCTTCAGGTAAATAACTACTGTGCTTGTTACTGGTGAGATGTTGTGTTTCTCCCTCAGGGATTAATAAAGTCTCATCTGATGTTCGTTAGTCTTGTCAAACCATCCCTAAATGAACCACATGAAGCATCTCAGGGTCGTCGTCATCATCAGCATCCTGAGGAAGAAACGGAAAGATCATCCTTAATGAACCTGAATAATATTTAAATATAAAGACAACATATGAAGCAACAGTCATATTTGGATTTATTATAGTCATTATTCGTTAATCTGCTGATCGACTAATGCTTGTGAAACACTAAAAGGTACAAAGCGACATCCTGAAATTGCTTCTTTTGTCTAATCAACAGGTTTAAAATATTTACTATCATATATGGTAAAAATAAGTAGCACATATTCATATTTGAAATTATTATTTTCATATTTAATCACTTAATTGGCTAATCACTGCAGCTTCAAACTGTAAACAGTAGTCCAATAAGATGTCTGTCTATCTATATACATCTCCTCGTTAGCTTTTATGAGTCTATGAGTTGAATTTGTGCAGTTTGTTTTAATATTTAACCCCATTTCAATTTTAAAACTAGTACATAAGCATTTTATAGCTGGTAGAGGCATCTTTTATTACCTGAATAAAAGATCACCTGAAGACACAGTGACCACTTAATTAGGCACCTAAATGAATGGAATGCAAACTGCTGTTCTGCGATCTGTCTACATTTATGATATTACTTATTTAGTAATTATACTGTCAAAAGGTGTCCTTTAACCTCACTGTTAGACATGGACAGCATTTCAGGTGAGCAGCTTTCAACAAAGCTAATGTGGGGCGGAGAGCGTGTTTATGTGGGACAACGTGGGAAATGTCACTGTCGCTGCACACCAGCTGTTTCGGTTTGGCATCAATCACGTGAAGCACAAATACACCGAATGGAATTTCCCCAGTTTCTTATAAGCATCAGTGGAAGCTCAAATCTGCTGCTCCCTCTGCACATCGGGGGTTTCACTGGGGTCGCATCCACAGAGACACATTTTTCCTCATCATTCACGTTCATGAACTTGAGCCAAGTGAACTGTGGGACACTGTTTCAGCATGTATGATGGCGGGGACGCCCGATCACTCTGACTGCATCATATCCAAAGGGGTTTGTAATATTTCAGATTAAACTTAGGGCAGAGCAGCTTTATCGGACTCCATACAACTGTACAGGTGTACCAAACAGAGCAGGGGTGTGACGATGACAAGATACTTAAAAAATGAAATGCTGATATCACGTCAGTAGTGCACATATGATGTCAGAAATGAGTTTACACCGTTATGATTAGAGACTGACTCGTCACTTCCGTGCACTCGTATTTTAAGTTCAATTAATCTGCCAAAAAAGTCAACAGAGAATAAATAAAAGAGCTGACTGATTTCTACAGATATCACGATGACGTCAGTACTGTGATTGCTTTTTTTAATGCACAATAATCATGAATATCTGCTGTCATGGCAGCACTCAAACACAACGAGTTAATGTGAATAAAACTGTACAATAAACTCTTAAATGTCCTCATACATGCTTGTAAATGAATGATAGAGCATCATTAGCATTAATAAGTGTTTATATGGTGATTGTAAATGCTAAACTGAACACGCGTCTCTGCACTAAACTGCAGCTTCTGCAGCTGTAACTTTGTTACTCCAGCCATCGGTGACTTCAACTATCAGTCAACTTACATTCACTCCGTCTCTGCCACCTCGGCTGCTTCCTGCAGAACAAAACGAAAAGACAGAAGGCGTTTGAGGATGATGTCAGGATGCTGCCGTAAACCAGCCGTGACACTTTAAACAAGTACAACAACCAAACATTAGACATGCATAATCACACACGACAGCCCCCACGGCGCGTAAACACAGGCAGCTGAGCGCCTGAACAGGTTACATGCTCACTCAGCAGGTCGGACACGTCGCCTTTTCTGGGTTTTAACGAATGTAAACCGTTGTCACTCATGGCGATTCTCTCGCTCTGAGCGCTCGTTAATAAGGTTATGATTGACATTAAAACCCCGACGTGCATATACAGATATTTAAAACGGTGATGCAAATTCCCTTCAATAGCCTACAGTCCGGATTATGAAATGACAGAGCGATTTGATGCAGAGACAATTGCTAATCACCTAAAAAAAAAAAAAAAAAAAATTGAATTATTAAAATGGAAAGAGAGGGATGGAGGAGAGGAGGCAGCACAGCTAGAAGAAAAAGAAGAAGTAGTGATGTTTTCTTAATGGTTGTTTTTCCTAAATGACCAGTTAGTCATCTCAGACATCTGAGATGGGGAGAGCAGAGCACTCAGGCGACGTTTAGAGAATAAAAAGCAGGCTGAATGTCGCCGGAGAATTGCTGCGGGGCTTAAAACGTAGCCCTGAAACTGAAATGCCGAACATTAGTAGCTGCTCTTTAAAATAATGGGCTCACGCTCTCCATCGGCTGCTACTCGTGAAAGCACTTGTTGTCTTATAGGTAAGTTTGGGGTGATTAACAGCAGCATGGAGGGTGGATTCATCTAAAGCCAAAGGAAAATAAATGTAGTGGACTCAGTTTTAGATGTGGAGTTTTGACATAAATTCTATATTTGGGAAAGGAAGTTAACTCGAGCCAGAAGGAAATCAGATACTTTGTGCAGATAAAAGTGGCTTATAAGAAATATTATGTTGCCACATGGATCCAAAGTTCCAGTTTGTATTCATCTTCAAACACACATGAAGTCACACACAAGCTTCCATGTTTCTCCTGTCACTATATTTGATCAAACCTGGTCAATAATCTTCACGTTAACCGTTGCTTACATATTTTCTTGTGATTCTTTAACCTACAAAGTTTCGATCTCTAGCGTTAGATAAGCACCAACGCTCTCAGGCCTAAATCTACTCATCCAGTCACAGTCTTTAAAAAGTCTGCTTGGTTTACATCTAAACTTGGTCGAGGAGTGAAAGGTGCAAAATTATCCATTCATCAATTTTCTGGACTTATCCGGGTCCAGGTCATGAGGGCAGCAGTTTAAGCAGCAAAGCATTGATCACCTCAATGAGCTCTTCTGGAGGACACAGAGACACTGGAAAGACATCTAAAAAAAACCCTAAACTGTTTCAAAATCACCCTTTGAGTAAGTTTTTTTTGCACTTTTTTTTTTCTCCCATACCTGCAGACACACCTTTTTGTTTCAGCATCCTGAGCATTTCCGGGCTGATGGTCACATTTAAGGTTTCGGTTCGTCGTCTCCTCCGACCGGCTGCTCCATCAGCACTGAAGAACAAAAACAGAGCTGGTGACACACGTTTCACGTTGTTTAAAAAAAGAATTACTACGTCCATAAAACAAAGCAGATAACAGATTATACACTGATGACCTGAAACATTATGACAACCTTATATGCTGTTAGTCCTCACTTCACAAGACCTCTGAAGGTGCCCTGTTGTCCTCTGTCTGCCACCAAAATTATAGTAGCAAATCCTTAAAAGGTGGGAATTCTTTAACAAGCGGAAAACTTACGGGTGAGAACATATTTTTCTAACCCTCTTATAAACCTAACACTGATTTAGCAGGTTTGGACTCTTCATTCATAGAAAATTATTTTTATTGACTGTTTGGACATTTTTTAGGGGTCCCCAAACCAAACCTTCTTCCAGCACCTTATAGCTGGTTCATGTTTTGGTCCCCCCTTTGAACCTCTGTGGTCACCACAGGCCACAAGAAGCCCCTTATGAGCTTTGCCATCTCAGAGAGCTCCCGTCCAGCTGTGATAATTTGGCCTTGTCAAAGCCGCGCAGGTCTTTATACCCAACCATTTCTCCCACAGCCAATTTGTCGACTACTAGAGCTTGCTTACTTCAAAGTGGAAGCAAATGAAAACTTCACGTATTTATGCATCTTGGATTTGCTTTGTCCAGTAAGTTTTAAAATCTTGTGTATCACTTTTTAACTGACCCTCAATATGCCTATTTTATACTTCAGTTGGAGATTTAATGGTACATTTCCATGAATTTCAGACTACATGGGAGCGCAATACAATAAACAAAAATGCCAAGCAACGTCGTTTGCCCCATCTCAAAATACGTCACTCTGTGATGTGGTGAATGAGCGAAGAGCTCAGTATGTCTATTTCTATCACCGATTTAGATGCATATCACCGTTTCTGCTAAACAAAATCGTCGTTTTCTCTTCACAGCATCAGTACCAGAAAGATAAATAGTCACTAACACAGAGTCCTGAGCTGCAGCAGGTGCTACTCTCTTCTACCATTCAAAAACTTTTCAGTTATAGACTGCATTAAAGCCAAATTTATGATGCCAAGAAGGCATGGTCAGTGCACAAAATCATAACTTAGAGAGAGAAATCCATTTAGCATTAACTCACACACTACATCTCTAAGACTTGAAGGATGGTAATTCTTTGTTAAACATGTCACACTTTTTACTCATTGTGTATTTGCGACTCATATTTTTGCAACACTGACAGGCAGATAACATTGATTAAGAGAAGGCTAACCTTTGTGTTGTATATCTGCTTTGATAATCTGTCCTCACTCCAGCAGCACACTGAACCTTTTTCCTGCTCACAGACTGGAGAATGAAGCTGAAATGCATAAATTAAACTGTTAAATGGAAATGCTCAACTCTCTGTCGCTCTTGATGCTCACAGTAACTTTGGCCTCTACTAAGCAAATATCAAATCAGCCTCCTTTCTCCACTGATGGAAGACAATGTGATGAGCAAGAGAGGCCAGCAGCCATCAAAGGAACGCTGGGACGCTTCCCAGATTTCCGTCTTGTTCTTTCTCACTTCGAGTCGGATTTGGGGAATGCGGCGGGAATCGGCGAGGAGCCCCTAAACTGCCATTGTGCTCGCCTTCCTCTCTTTCTGTGCTCTTTTCTCAGCGAGCCAAACGGGAGAACGCCTGCGCTATAATTCCTGCCCTACTCCATCTCAGCTAAGCTGTCACTGGCTTCACATGAGAAACAATGAAACTTCATCGGAGACCAGATTACAAAAGGGGAGGGGGGGTTCAATATAAAAATTGTTCTAAAGGAGGAGGAGGAGGGGGGTGTGCAATAAAAAAGCAGAAGCTTTGTTTCTTCCTCTCTGTGGCCATTATCTTTGGGGAGGTTTGGGGATCTGCTTTCTTAGCCACTGTCAGCGGTGCAGGGGAAGACCTGGGGTAGTACGACTGGGCTTTTGGCTGCCAAATCGCCCTAACCCTCTTTACCACTCTTTTTTTTCCCCTCATCTCGTTCCTTTTACTGTTTTTAAAAGAGCTTAGGACACAGCATTTCTCTGTCTCTTTCCCTCTCTCACTCTCTCTTTCTCTCTCCCTGGACCCAGCTTGTTTAAATTGGCCGATAGGAAAGGATTTGGGGTGGATGGAAGGGGCTTAGAGAAACGCAGAGTGGAGGGGTTGGAGGGTGGAGGGGTGCAGAGAGTCATCAGTGTTACAGTCAAACAGCCATGAAAAGCCTATGAGGATGAAAAGAACAAGAGTGCCTTTTTTATCTAATGCACACAAATCCCATATAAATACTCCAATATGTTAGTTGGGGTATGACAAGGAAGGCCCCTCCATCACTTCCCCATCCCACCGCCATCCTACAATAATAGAGACGTGGATGTTGCTGTGTTTGTGTGTATGTTTGTGTGTGAGAGACGGAGAGGGATGCTTTCAGCGCATCTTTAGTCACACTGTTTCAACATGTCATTCATGTGGACGATTGTATTAAACAATCACTCTGAAACACTGAGTCTGGTCTGCACTCTGGAGACTGAGCCGCAGTGAAAATGGACTCTGGTGGCGTTATAAAAATGTGGCTCCGGGTTCAACTCTGGGATCGCTGGAAGCGTAAGACCCGGAACTGATGTGGTTTTGACATTTGAAATGTCACTGGGAGTGAAGGCTCTTAGGCGGCAGCTGGGTCATTTGGCCGCAGACGCTCTCATACGATTCATATGCAGACAATGGAGAATCTCCGTGGGAAAGTAACAGTGTCTGGACGCCTTATTTGCAGCGAGCTGAACTAAATATTTTGTTTTTATACAAACAGCGGCTCAAATGCAACATTTTTACGATAGTGTGTCAAATAATAATGAGAAGAGAGTACTGTTATCACCTGAATCTGCAGCCTCTTAATGCTGTAGAAAGCTTAAGCTTGTTTATCTGCCTCATCCACAAATGTAAAGTGGTTCATTCTCTAGCACTACATGCACAGAGGGTAAAGGAATACTATTACACTGTGTGTGTGATATGAGAACATTTCCTCAAAAGAAATTCCACTTAACCAAAACCTGTTTCTTATCTTTTGTATCCAGAAGGACATAAAATACATTCACCAGCCACTTTGTTAGGTACACTGGTTCACCTGCTCATTAATGCAAATATTGAATCAGTCAATCACACGACAGCAACCCAATGCATTTAGGCATGCATCAGAATGGGGAAGAAAGGTGATTTAAGTGATTTTGAAAGTGGCAAGATGGGCTGGTCTGAGTATTTCAGAAACTGCTGATCTACTGGGATTTTCCCACACAACCACATCTACGGCTTACATAGAATGCAGCAGCATAAGACCACACCAGGCGCCACTCCTGCGAGAAGTCACTCACATAACAACTTGTAACAAGCAAGGAATTCATTGGAGTATTTTAGAACAGCACAAGACAGTGAAACTTGAAGTAGATGAACTACAGCAGCAGAAGACCACACTGGGTGCCAATCCTTGTTGCCTGGTCTGATTAGTCTTGATTTCTGCTGCAACATTCAGATGGTAGCGTCAGAATTTGGCATAAACAATATGAAACCATGGATCCATCTTGCCTTATATCAATGGTCAGGGTGCTGGTGTAACAGTGTGGGGGATAGTTTCTTGGCAAACTTTGAGCCTCTTAGTACCAAATTAGCATTTTTTTAAACATCACAACCTGCCTGAGTACTGTAGCTGACCATGTCCATCCCTTCATGAGCACAGTGTGCCACCTACTGATGACTGCTTCTAGGAGGATAACGTGTCACAAAGCTCAAATCATCACAAACTGGTTTCGTGAACATGACAATGAGTTCACTGTTCTCGAATGGGGTCCGAGGTCACCAGATCTCAATCCAATAAAGTACCTTTGAGATGTGATGGAACGGGACAGTCACATCATGGATGTGCAGCTGAAAAATCTGCAGCAACTGTGTGATGCTGACGTGTCTTCTGTAGTCAAGCAGAGTCTGGGGACGAGGAGGATGACTTGCCCATTACTGAGGTGAGGTCACTCAGGTAGCTATACAACTTCTTGGTGGCAGGGTCCCTGGGGTGGTTGAGATTTGCCCTGAGTTCTTGAAAGCTCTGGATGCTGTAGGGTTGTCTTGGTTGACACATCTCTACAATGATGGTGGAGATCTAAGGTCTGTGCCTTTGAATTGGCAGACTGGGGTGGTGGTTCCCATCTTCAGGAAGGGGGAACAGTATGCTCCAGCTATCGGGGGATCACACTCCTCAGCCTCCCCGTTAAGGTCTATGCCAGGGTGCTGGAAAGGAGAGTTTGTCCATTAGTCGACCATTGGATTCAAGAACAACAATGCGATTTTCGTCCTGGTTGCAGAACGCTAGACCAGCTCTTTATCCTTAAGAATATTTTGAGTGTGCAGAGGAGTTTGCCCATCCAGTCTACATGTCTTTTGTGGACTTGGAGAAGGCATTTGACCATGTCCCGCAGGGTATCCTGTGAGTGTATGGGGTGTCTGGCCTGTTGTTACAGATCATTCAGTCCCTGTACAATCGCAGTGAGAACTTGGGCCGTATTGCCAGCAATAAATCAGACTCATTTATAGTGGGTGTTGGACTCTGCCAGGGCTGCCCTTTGTCACTGATTTTCTAGGTATATCCAAGTGGTGAAAGGTTTCTGCCTTGGTGGCCTCAAAATCTCATCTCTGCTTTTTACGGATGATGCGATTCTGTTGCCTTCATTAGGTGGTGGCCTCCAGCTTGCACTGGAGTATTTTGCAGCCAAGTGTGAAGTGGCAGGTATGAGAATTAGCACCTCTAAATCTGAGGCCATGGTCCCTCAGCCCGGAAAAAGGTGCACACCCTGGGCCAGGGACGAGTTGCTACCCCAAGTGGAGGAGTTTAAAGTATCTCAGGGTCTTGTTCACAAGTGAGGGGAGAGGAGAGCAGGAGATTGACAGATGGATGGGGGCTGCAGCTGCACCAGTCCATAGTGGTAAAGAGAGAGCCAAGTGTAAAAGCGAAGCTGTCGATTTACCGGTCAGTCTACAGCCCTACCCTCACCTATGGTCACGAGTTTTGGGTAGTGACCGAAAGAACAAGATCGCGGATACAAGTGGCAGAAATGAGCTTCATCTGAAGGGTGCCTGGCCTCTCCCTCAGTCTCTCCCCCAGATAAACTGGAGGACGTGGCTGGGGAGAGGGAGGTCTGGGATGGATGGATGGGATGCTGACCACCGCATCTTCAATATCCAGAGTAAACACAGCACATTGATTAGCACATGGATAATGCCTCTTAAGATGTAAAAGGCTGTAATTGTATTCAGCTTTCTCACAATACAATGCAATGGCAAGTATACTGCCAATGTAGACATATGCAACTTTTTTATTTTCATAGCTCTGACAGTCTGTGCATAGACTCAGTGTGTTCTCCAATTTTCTATCATTCCTGGGTTTTATTAAAAGTAGCTATTAGTGTTTATTAGGCTGCCATGATCAGCTCAGATAGCAGAGTTACACAGACAAACCAGTACACAAAGCCAATACTTTGCATAAATGCAAAGTATAGGCTCTACCAGGATTGAACATTCAAATTTTATGCAAACAAACAAAACTAAACAATGTTTGGCAATGAGAAAGTTGTAAAACTGATGAGGATTCAAAAAGTCTTTAGCAGCCAAAGATAGATACCAAAACTAATGCTCTCCTCCTCTGCAATTTTCATTTTGCAAAACCATCCAGCACCCTTCGGTGTTTGACACCCCTAGTTTCAATGTTGATGCCATAAATTGCTTCCACTTCACTATTATTGCAGGTTTAAAGAAAAACACTGTTAGCCTGCCAGACAAAATGAATAACGTTAGCCTCATAGCACAGTCATATTTTGGCCAAATTGAGATATCTGCTATGAGGCTAACGATATAAAACCTAAAAGTTCAGTTTTTAATTTCTAAAGCGGAGTCATCAACAATTCCCCTGAAAATAAAACAGTAGCCATGCAACCAATCAAAGCAACAAAATGTGAGATGAATGTGGAGGGAAGGGGAAGTGCAAAAAGACTGCAAGCGAGTGAACAGTTTGTCTCTGATTGGTCAGGTTTGATGACTGATATTTCTCCACACTGTATGTCTTGTGTTGCTCTACACTACATCAAGAAGTAGAGCTGGTGGGGAACTAATTTGAAGGTTGTTGTTTCAACTCTGGGCTCTTCTAATGCTTACTGAAGTGTCCCTGAGCAAGACACTGAACCCCAAATGGCCATTGGTGCATGAATGTGGCTTGTCATGTATTGCTCGGCTCTGATAACTTAATATCAGTCCAGTTATGGCACAACATCAACAATGCAGCATGCTGCTTTGGGTTGGAAACAAAAATGGGTGTCCTGTACATCAGGTGATTCTGTTATCTCGATTAATATGTCATAACTGACAAACAGCAATGCTGCTTCTGGAACAGCTCATGAATTATTTTAAGTCTTCAGCAACTGTTTTGTCACTTCTGTAGAGTTGACCAAGTGGACCAGTGGAGCTGTGGACTTCGAGCTGTTATTTTCTAGCTGATGTTGGTGATTTCTAAATGGTGAATGATGCTGCTGGTGTTGCTAGTTGGAACTTTGAAGGGAGTAGACATTCAGTATCATACACACCACTGTGTTCATCATTGTCTGTTTACATTTTTTTCCCCCAATTCCTCCTTTCTGATAACATTATGCACTTTCTGAAAGACAGTGTGTATGACTGATCGGGTATTGAACTGCAACCTCTCAAATCTCTCAGTCACAAAGAGGTAAGATTTTGTAACTCTATAATTGCCTAATTCGATCATAGACCATATATAAGATGGATGTCACCACCATAACGTCACCCGCTGCTTTTTGGACTCTCCAATTTGAAGATTCAGCATTAGCAGGTTTTTTTTGTTTGTTTTTGGGAGTCAGAAGTGACTACATTTGAATGAGAGGGTGGAGAAATCTGGAAAACCCATATTGATGGGTGTATTATATATATATATATTTTTTTTTTTGTTGTTGTTGTTAGTCTAATTGGTTGTAGATCTAAGCATGGGCATGGCCTGTTTGGAAATCTGCTTAAATGAGAGAGGGGGGCTTTCAAATACAACCACTTCTCAGGATACTGCTTGACAAACATGGAGCTACACATGCATGCAAGTTCACACAGTACACATGACTCACTGTGTTGATGGGGAGTGTGGAGAGCCTGTTACACTTTGCTTCCTTTCTGCTTGCGCATCACCGAAGCTGGAACCAGAGACATAATTTCTGCCTCTCCGAAGCTCGTCTACGATACATAAAAGACAAGAATAAGGATTAGTGAGAGTAAAAAAAAATTAATAAATTGACCCAATCTGTTTCACTGCTTTCCATTACGGTGCATATATAATAGTAGTTTTTATTTCACTGGGTGCCATCAAAACATTGCTCTGTTTATTGGCAGCTGTTGGTATTGATATTTTATCTAATTTCAGCTTCAAGTATGTTTCTGAGCCTTATGATTTATCCTGTAAAAAAAAACAAACAGTTTGTACAAACAGCTTGGCAAACAACACATGAGCATTTGTTTCTGTTAATTTGGACATCAAACTCTGATCATCCCGTTTCTGATAAACACTCGGTCTCAGTTTCTGAATTGAGACAAGATGTCAAACAGTAAACGGAGGATGTGTGAACAAAGCAGCCAACAGAGCTGAGAAGGAAACAAGAAACAAACCTGGCTTTCCTTCAACACACACACACACACACACACACACACACACACACACACACACACACACACACACACACACACCGCAACTAACAGGCTTTTACTGCAACAACCAAGAAAAGAGAGAGGGAGGGAGGGAGGAGGTGGAGAAGTGGATCTTCAGATAAAGCTCTCATCTCTTTGCCCGTTGAAAAGCCCTGCAGTCACGTCAGCCTTTGTGAGGGGGAGACAGAACGATCAGGAAACCAACTTGGCTTCTCCTCTTGGCAAAATGCTACTCAAAGGAAAAAGAGATAGAGAGGAAGAGAAAGAGAAAGAGGCCTTCCCTCGCACTTGTTCGCTACTCTGCCTCTCACAATGCTCTATCTATCCAAATCAGCACACTTGTCAGCCAGACAGCTATAAGCGATTTCCAATGCTGTTATAAAAAGGGACCATTTCTAAGCTGAAATGTGTGTTCTCTATTGTGTGTTTATGTTTGTCTACAAGCGACAGCAGAATCTCTGTTCATCAGGACTTACAAAGGATGCACATATGGGCTGTTTCCAAGTCTTAGACTGACATCCACCTCAAACAACTGCTCGAACTGGAAGTGAGTCATTTATTATTATTATTATTTTTAGAAAACAAGTAAAAAATAAGTCAGACAATAGGAGATGTATTCATCTTTCCAGTGTTTTCCCCAAATGCAAATCGATTCTACATTCTCGCTCTCTTTCTTTCTTTTCTTTAAAGTGAAACAAAAAAAGCACACGGTGGAGATGACCTAGATGAGCTTTTTTCCCCCTCGAACCCATCACTGTTGCTCCTCAGAGAAGCCACAGCAAGTTGCTTTTCCCTTCTACAACTCAGGTAACTGCAGAGGGGTTTCCAAGACTTTCTGAGTTGGCACAGAGGGCCAAAAACCAGACAGAGGAGCTACAGGGAATCAAAACATTTGATCAGAAATAAATTCAGTGTGTAGACGATTGGCAATGAAAGCACTAGGCGTGATTTTCAGACTTGGTAGCGGTCCTGTACCCTAATACAGATGTAAGACATGAAAGGTGGTTCTGGAAACTGAACTGTTTACTTAAGTAAAAGTCATAATCAACCTTCAATAACATGACAAGTTTTAGCAACAAAACATAACAAAAGTACCTAAAGCAGCCCATCATGCAGAATCATATGCATAATACTGCTGGATCATAAATACTGATTAATTAACATATATATCACTTTAATTTTGCACCTTAAGATGCTGTTTAGCTTCATCTATATTGATACAGAATAATACTCATAAAATAACAAAATTGATTTATATTTTAAAATTTGCAAAATAATAAATAACTAAAGACTTTGTACTTCATTAATTTTATTTAAAGTACAATACAAGTACAAAGTATAGTGGAGTAGAAGTAAAAAGCAGCATAACATAGAAATACAACTGTAGTATATATATTTACCCAGTAAAGTACTTGGGTAAATGTATCAATTGACGTTTTGTCACTAGTCTTAATTGTGCTCTTATGCAATGGCTTTTCAGGGTGGCCTGTGTTACACCACCCTTTTGAACACGCCCTTGAGTATTTGCTGGTAATTTCAGGTGTAGAACTGCCTCAGGTTATAACCTGAAAAGCAGCTTGAAAGTTTTAACAGCTACTCTCTCATCTGGCTAAGGGACAGCAGCTTTAGCAGAATTAGACTTTTGGCTAACACTAACATTTACAGAAATGCTGATCAGTGTGCACTGTGCCCAGAAAACAAAACAAAAACAGATAAT
The DNA here is from genome assembly GCA_024447675.2 of Pterophyllum scalare. Lineage (NCBI taxonomy): Eukaryota > Metazoa > Chordata > Actinopteri > Cichliformes > Cichlidae > Pterophyllum > Pterophyllum scalare. The sequence goes on from JAMQGT020013449.1 coordinate 38,430, forward strand.
AATAATAATAATAATAATAGAAACTAGAACTGATCTGCTTCTTAAGTACAGTGGCTCCAGCAGCACACTTGGAGAAAGCATATTGACACAAATCTCTTTGATTTCTACTGAGAACAAACAACTTTCAGTTTCTTTCATGCGTTTGAATTGAATTTTCTCACAATGTGGGCCAAAGGTGACTGAAGCTGCACTGTGGGAACTTGTGTTTGGCGAGCATGTGACTGATGACAGTCTGTGTTTAGTCAGTGTGGAAGGAATCAGGAGGAGACCGTGTGATGATGAGAACAACCAGGCATACCTGTAGATGTTATTTATATTTTAACAGCAAACATCATCCTGATTAATTTGCAAAACACATATTAGTGCGTGCAGGTACGGACTGAATTTGACTGAAAAAGCCCGAAAGGCAACTCGCAGAAACTCAAAAAATTTGACTTGTTCTCTTCAGAATGCGTTGTGTTAAAAATTAAACCGGTTTTCTCGACGCTCAGTTAGTTTTAGAAGCATGCACGCTCCTGATGATAAATGTGCGAGAGTGTGTGACAACCATGCCAGAGGCTGTGTGTGCACGTGCGTGTAAATGTGAGACTTGTTCACTGGAGCCCTCTGCTTGAAGCGAGCCACTCATTATTTATGACCTGGCTTTTCTGCTCTGTTAATATGCTGTCTGCTTGTCTAAACGTTTGACACACAAGTGGACACACACACTTATAGAGAGGCATCAGTTTAACTGTTATCATCACGGGCTGTGACAGCATGTCAGTGTCATTGTCATGAGTGTGTCTTTCCAAATGTATTCAGGCCTTCTGCCATGTGGCATGCTGATGGCTGATGTGTCTGTTCATCTTTTAATTTTTAATAATGCTTTTTTTGCCTATTAATCAAATACACTTCACTGAGAGGAAAAGCACTCTGTGCAAAAGACACACCCATACTGTTACCACAGAAATTAAGAGGGTAAGTAGCAGCCGGGTGCTTCAAATCGGGTTTGCAGATAGTGAACATTCAGGTGTGTGTTAACACAATGCCAGAATCTTTCCAGGAGTGGACAGTAAATTCACTCGAAGGTCAGACCATACAATGCTCAGAGAAACCGCAGAAAACCAAGAGCTACATCTCAGACTCCACAGGTCTCAGTTACATGGTTAAAGGTTAACGATCATGACAGCACAATTAGAAAAAGACTGCACAAGTATGGCCTGTTTGGAGGGGTTTCCAGAAGAAAGCCTCTTCTCTTTAAAAAGAACATGGCAGCACAGCTTAGGCTTGCAAAGTTGCATCTGAACAAACCACAAGACTTCTGGAACAATGTCCCTTCAACAAATGAGATCAAAATGGAGAAGGTTTGGCCATAATGCACAGAGACACATTTGGTGAAAACCAAAAACAGCATCTCAGCACAAACACCTCATACAAACTGTCAAGCACGGTGCCGGAGGGGTGATGATTTGGGCTTGTTTTCCAGCCACAGGACCTCGGCATCTTGCAATCACTGAGTGGACCATGAGCTCCTCTGTATACCAAGGAATTCTGGAGTCACATGTCGAGGCATCTGTCTCATAGTTAAAGCTGGCTGAAATTGGGTCACACAGAAGAACAATGGTCCCAAACACAGAAGCAAATATACAACAGAATGGCTGAGAAATAAAAGTCTAGACCTCAGTGTGAGATCCTGATAAAGTCATACAGAAAATGATTACTACAAGTTATTGCTGCTAAAGGTGGCTCCTCTGACACCCTACTGAATCATGGGGTGCACTTAGTTTTTCACACACTGCTTCTGCATTTTGGTTTAGTTTCTGTTAAGTGAACAATGACGTGGTGTAATATGTCATACTGTTCATCTGAAATTTGATTTAAGTAATAGCAAAGTAAGTAACAGTAAAATAGTTTCCAGACCACCGACTGCAGATAAAGTTAAAATCTAATGACAAATCAGAGCTCTGGGAACATTTCAACAGCAGAAGCATCATCTGTTGCTGTGCCATGACACAGAATAAGCTTGAGCTACTTGAGCTAGCTGTAATCTAGTAAGATAACTTTGCACTAAATATTATCTTTATATTTTATCATCTTTTTATTTATGAACTGATCACCCAGCCTTCTGACTGTAAAAGGGAAAATATAGGCAGGCCATAAAAACCCAATATTAGATTTAATATCAATTCTTTGTTTTCTTTATTCAGGAATGTTAATAGTTGATGTTCCACCTCGTCTTTATTTACACTTCCTTCCTTCCTCACTCGTTATTTTTTTTATTTTGCCTTTCCAATCCCCTTCCTTCTTTTTCCGCTGTCATCCCTCCATTTTCTTTCTTCTGTCCCTCTTTCTCCACAGTACTGTTGTCCAAGGATAGGACACGCTGCAGGTGATGGAGGTAAATCATCGAGGACATAATTAAGAGGCTTACGAGGAGGAGCGTGCGTGTTACGCATCACATTAGGAATAGAAAAAAAAAAACCCATGCAAACAGGCCTCACAGTTAGACAAACGCTCATTTTCATTCATAGACAAACACAGACACTCAGCCGTAGGGGTTTGACCTTATACAGTGGAGTTAAATACCTCTCTTGCTTCATTTGGATGTCTGAGTATACACGCACACACACACACACACACACACACACACACACACGCAGAGTCTTCCAGTGTGCTTTAAGCACCAATGAAGGACGCATCCGACATGTTCATCTAGTTCCCTCACAAATTTGAATGTTGTCTGCTCACCCGTTGGCCCTCAAAGCTTCTGTGTGGTGTGTGTGTGTGTGTGTGTGTATGTGTGTGTGTGAGAGAGAGATCAGGAACGCAGCTTGATCCCCTCTGGTATGTGCTTTCAGGAGTGTTTGTCAAAGGGCAGCAGCAGAGGCTGAAAATGACAGAAAAGCTGGGCCTTTCCTCCCCTTGCTGGTGTCAGCCTACATTTCATTAGCTTGAGATTAAAGACTTTGTTTTATGGCGCATTACATTTGTAAAACTGTGGAGCTACATTGTAATTTTCCAGTATGTAGACATCACTTTATTTAATTTGAATAAACTTGATAAATATTTTCTGCAGCATCTCACTTTTGATCAGTATCACATATAAAATGACCACATGTTGTGCAAGTTTTAACATGATTCTCCTCTGTGCTGTTAAAGGAAGGTTAGAGCCTGAGGAACAAACTTGCTGTTAGATGTGAGAAAAGTGTGTCAGAGTGGGTGAGTTACTGAGGTTATCAGGCATCCACCTCCCATTTCAGATGGGGAGAAATAAGGAGTCAGATTTGGTGTCTTTTTGGTTAGACATTATGATTACTTTTCTTACCGTTGCCTGCAATGGTCCGGGCCTCGATTTCATTAGCCTTCCTCTTGGCCACATCTGCTAGCACCACCTCGCCCTTATCACTGGCAACATAATGGAGGTCCTTTGAAGGTAATGCAAGAAAGAAAGAAACGTGAACGTTAATCTAAAATGAATCTAGGCTCAGATGACAATAGGGTTTTATTTTTTTTTTTTGAGGGTATGGGGAGGGGTTGCGGTATTTTGGCGGGAGAAGGAAGAAACAGATGAAATGACAGAGGGGGAAAAAATGAGCCGTTTGAAGCCCAACATCAGAAAGAGCACCGGTTTGGATGAAATGCCGGTTCCTCAAAAAAAAAAAACAACTTTGAAATCAGCCTGCTTGCGCCCCACACCATCACCAACCTCTCTCTCTCTCACACACACACACACACACACACACACACACACACACACACACACATGCTCGTCTCCCTGGTTTTGAACTACGGAGGATGTTATCTGTCACATTTCAAAAGTGTGAGGAGACGAGGGACTGTTCACCTTTCAGAAACGCTGGTATTTTCTCTTTACGGAGAAACATATCCAGCCGAGCACATTACGATATCAGTCTGCGACAATATTGGAAACAGCGTGTATCCTCTATATCTCTCTGTTTGAGTCTCACATGGCCACAAATGGAGATAATGTGGTTAAATTATGTCTGAGGGTGGCTGATTTAAAAGCTCAGGGCTGCCATATATTCATTAACAAACACGCTGAAGTCTTACATCTGCTCCTACAATGGAGGCTGAGGTCAATTCATCATTTATTTAAATTGTGGAAAAATACAAAATGCTTGATTTTTCTTTATGTGATGTGCCTCCAAAATACCAGAAACAAATAAAATAAAGGAGGTGTTCACAGCTTTAAAAAGGGTCTTCTTCCTTAGAACCCCACGTTCTGCACAATTGCACAATTAGTGCAAAGTTTTTTGGAGGTTGTCGAGCCTGGCGCGTTCAGAGAGATGTTTCTGTTGCATCAGATTTGGTAGAGCTGCAGCTGAGACATTCTCATTTACAATTTTGATTAGGTGGAATTAAACTGTCAGTTTTTGCTGGCATTTTTAAAATCACACACTGGACTGACAGTGAGCAAAGTGAGACTTGTCGTGTTTCTGAATCCTCTCATTCATAGAGCCCAAAGTTTTCATCTTCAACCTTACAGGTTTGTAGCTGTTATTTACTAAGGCTGAGGTAATCTGTGACATTACTGTCAACTGTACAGTTGTTTTTAAACTATCCTCATTACCTAAAACTATTTTTTATTCCTTTTGTATCTCATCAGATCTTCTTTATTGTCCTCTTTGTATCTCAGGAAGTTGAAAAAACTTTTACATCTCTCATTAGCCTAACCTTTAAATACCTGCTCTTTGCGACCATTTCACTTATTTAAAAAAAAAACTATTTGTTTTTGCTTTGATGACTGCTCTTGACTTTCTTCTTTGGTTTGTTTAGTTGTTTTATATTATTAGGTTTTTCATTTACTGTATAAATGTTTGTTTGGACCACCTTGAAAAGAAAAGCATATTTCACAAGAGATTTTATCCATAAATATTAAATATGAATACCAAAAAAATAAATAGTTTATAGTGTAGAAAAACCCTGGGAGCTCTGTATTTGGCTGTGTTTATATCCACTTTGTTCTGTCAAATTGTTTAAGGCATTTTCTTAATTTGTGTGTGTGTTTTCAGCTTTCAGGGACACCCAATTAATTTGATTTCTTGGATATCAAAAGGCAAATACAGCAAACTATAATGATTAGTCTATAGATCATTTGCATGTCTTATGGGAGCGAAGCAGCTTAGTTCATTCAGTTAATTTCACAATAAGAAGAGCACTGAAGGAAATTTATGCTGCAGCGATGATCAGTAGTTGTACATTTCTGTCATGAGTGCAGATGTAAGAGGTTTGCTTTGATCTTTTCACATAAAAACACTGGAAGCATCATCATCATCACCATCACCACCACCACCACCACCACCACGTTGCTCCAGTTGCTGCAGCCTGTGAATCTGTCAGCTTGACCAGGAAGAAGGACGCTGCTGAAAAGGTCAAATATACATATTATATAAATGTGAGAGTCTACATGGTAATAATGGCAGAACTTCTTCAACATTCGACCTCTTGAATTGATTGAAGTGGGAATGAATCAAACCCTCATCCTGGCACCCCACGAGGGCGACTGAGAGTCGCAGGGTTTCCCTGGGCTCAGTGCAGGGCCTGAGGCTCCATCAAAGGGTACAGCATGTTAAGGAAAGTCTTCCGCCTCAGCGGCATCACAGGACATCACTGCCGTGACTCAGGGCTCGCCGTGGATAACCCTCAGCTGGCTAAAGCCAGCCCCCAGCTGAGTCTGCACCCGGCCCTAATACCCCCCATATTGTAACCCAGCTTTTGTACCCCCAGAGGAAGGAGAGAGGGGGTGCTGATTACCAAAAGAGGTGTGGAGCAGAGAGGGATTGAGGCAGGCAGAGAGGGAGAGTAAAAGGAGAAAGAGAGTGGGAGAGAGGTGCTAAAATTGAGGAGTATGAATGGGAACAGATTGGGTAATTATAGTGTGGTGCCTGCCCTCTGTGGCGAAGAGTTAGAAGGAAATGTGAAAATGGCCGACAACAAAATGGCCTCAAAAGAGCCTAAATCGGCTCCCAGGACTGAGGAGGCCAATTCAGCCCCTGTGAACGAGGAGACATGGCCCCTCAATTAGATATGAGTGAGGCTTCTTAATTGATAACAAACAGAGCAGCGCAAGATTAAACAGACGAGGAGGGAGAGGAGGCAGTACAGTGAAATGATGGAAAGGCGCACAGAGTGAGAGAGCAAAAGGAAAGCGAGAGGGTGAACAAGACGTAAAAAGACGAAAGGGAGGGAACATTCACAACAATAAGGAGAGAGAGGGGAGCAACGGGATGACAGAACAGAACAATATGAACATTTGATGTCGGGGCGCTTTATTCCAGCTTGAGCTCCTCATAATACTGTCTGAATCTGACGAAAGAGACTCCAGAGAAAGACGACTGAACAAATGCGAAACGATAGAGAGACAAACTGAGAATGAGAGGAGAGAGAGAGCGAAGAGTATCAACCCGACTAAGAAGGGATAACAATAATACTGCATATAAAACCATCAGATATTACACCTCTTATTCCCCAATGCTCAAACGCGACACTAATCTTATTTATATAAGAGCTTTAGGGGTTGCAGCGAGCCAGCTAACCGCACCGATAAAGGGGTGTTTTAGTGGGCCATATTTGGGGAGAAGAGGGGAGGGAGGTGGTGGACGCTAAGAGCCCGATATTGCCTGATATTTGGGTTACCTCCAAATAAATGAGGGATTAGGTTAACTGGCACACAGCAGCGCTTACAGCACATTAACTGACGGGCTCGTGTCTGTATGTTTGCAGTGTGACGTGTTGGTTGTGGATAAAGGATCGATGGGAATGAGAATATACAGTGTGGATGGTACTTTTTTAGGCATGCAAGTGTGCACAGAAGTTTGTTACAGAGTTATAACAGCATATAAAAGCAATGTCTTCTGGATGTGTGGCGATCTGCAGAGAATAAGACGCAATTCTGCCATCAGATATTTGCAGATTCTTAATTATTCTGTAATTTTCGATGTATTTTTCTTGTTCTTACAGACTTCGGCGTAAACCTTGGTATTACATTTCCATCACTGCCACTCAACATTTCTTATCAAATAGAAAAAAACATCTTGTGGCATTTGGTGAGAGCTGGAGTTGCTTAGAGTAACAGCAAAATATTTTAATGTCAGTGTTTATTCTTATAAAAACATCATATATTAAAAAACACTGCCTATTGTTGACACCACACTCCTAATCAAATACAAATGTATTCTCATTTATTCCCATTTTCCTTTTTCACCTTTATTTCTATCTAACATGCAGGTAGACACGGCCAACACAACACTTCAAAAGCAATGGGTTACTGGCACATGTGCAGAACATACATATTCCATTCATGCATTCAAATTGCAGTTTTAAGGTAAAGGTCAGTTTAATCATGTGGTTTATTTCTTGTAATGCCTGGCATTTGATAGGTCTGTGAATTCCAGTGATGCACCTGTGAGCCCGGAGTCAAAATGATGGTCATTTATACACGTCTGAAACCTCAGGCATGCAGGGATTAGTGAATGAGTGGAGTACGGGCACAGCTTTTGCTCTTTGATTCTGAGGGGGTGGCATTAAATCCTGATGATTACTTCTGAAGCAGACCCACTGGAAAATATCTGCCTGCACCAAGTCCCCAAGAATAACAAACACACACCGATAACTGAGTCCTACAAATTCTAACTAAATAATAAACTGCATTTTGAGTTTCTGAAGCTGTTAAAATGTTTAAGGATGCAGTTTTCCTTTAATATTTGCCAACTAACATTCAGTTAAATACTGACAAAAAGTCTGGCAAAAAATTTCTACCCAAGACTGCTAAATCTTTGCCGGTCAGTCATGACTGTTCAAAAAAATTTACATGTAAAAACTTGGTTAAAAAGTGAACGATGAAAAGTCCTTTTCTCAGGTTATTAAAAAAAGACTTGAACTCACCTTTCACTTTTAAACCAAAAAAGTTTTGTTTTTTTTTTTTTGCTGGGTGGCACACACACACCCACACACCCACACACACACACACACACACACACACACACACACAAAATACACATTAACAAACAGATATAAGTGTACTCCCCTGCACTGATTTACATTTGTTTTCTGACACACCTTTTATACAGGAGTCTTCGTGTTTGACTTCTGAGAGGTGTTAAGGACTTTAATTGTGCTAATTGCTTATCTAGCAACAACAATGAGCTTACTGTCAGAAGATACGCAATACCTCCTCCACCTCCACCACTGCCAAGCCTGGCATCAGATAGGAAGAGAAAGATAGAGGGTGAACCCAAAAGATGCAGCTCGCCTTACTGCGAGTGTATCGAACACGGAAACAGCACAAGCCCTCACTGGGGAACAAAAGAGCCGGCATCAGATTCGGTTATCACACAATTTGATTTAATTAACAAGCTACATCAAAGAGCCAAAAAGACCCAGGAAGAGAAGATGAAGAAAAAGGGAGAAAAGAAAACTTGACTTGGCTGACGAATGGCCCAATTGGTTGCATTATCAACTCATTATCAAAGACTAATTAGGGATCTACTAAACAGCATCAATTATTTAAAAAAAATGCAAATGGCTCAGTAACCCCTACTACCAACTCTTCATACACCCCACCAACCTCCACCTCCACCAACTCACCCCACCACCACCACCACCACCACCACCAATTCCTCCTCCCCTTCAATTTAGCCTGACGCAAGTGTTTCGTTTTAACAAAAGGTTTCTTCTTTTAGGGAAAAAGGGCTTGGAGGGCCTCTATTGTTAGCTTGGAAACAATGGGGCAAGAGGGGGCAGGGGTCTGGTGATGAGGGGGTGTATCATACTGAGCAATTCTAGAAGAGGTGAGCATATTATCTGTGTGCATGTGTGCGCGTTTACCAAGTCAACGGTGCATTATTGAGTTCTATGGGCAAGTTTGGAAGTTAGAAGGAGTTTGGTGAAGGCGGGGGTTGCCCTCATTAACCTCCTCCACCTCGACTCGATCAGCAAACCAGCAGGTTAAAGCAACAACACAACCTAATTAGACCAAAGGACAGAGCGAGGGGTGAAATGTCAATGTCCTCCTTCTCTCTCTCGCTCTTTGTGCACATTGAGGTGCTGCTCTCTTGGTCGCTGAGGCAAAAAAGTGCTTGAAAAAGGTTGTTGTGACGGAGCCTTAACTTTGTTACAGATCCAGCATGACAAGGCTTTGCAATTATCTGTTAAATTTGGTGAGAATTCCCATAATAGGCCACCACAAAGGGATCCACAGATGCTTGGTAACCCTGTCTCTAATGTTTGTTAGAAAGAAAGAAAGAAAGAAAGAAAGAAAGAAAGAAAGAAAGGAAGGAAGGAAGGAAGGAAGGAAGGAAGGAAGGAAGGAAGGAAGAAAGTAAACCAGGGAAGTCAAATAATGTCTGATTAATGAAATATTTATAGACTGCTGATAATGAAATTTTGTTGTTTCATGCATGAGAAGAGCTTAGAAAGATGTCACCTGCAATATCAACACTGTGGTTTTTAAATTTAAAATAAATATCAAGAACAAACCAATCCACAGAAACAGCTCCCGTATCTAGATTTTATTGTCGTTATTTTTATATTACACAGAAAAAACTTATCTCCAACAGTGCACAAACAAGAGATGAGTGACCTGGCTCCATAACTTTGGAGATTTCAGAGCTACTTGGTTGTGAGGTCCCCAGAGCCACTGGACACTTGACACAGCGGTACTGGATAAAAATCACACAAGCTTCACACAATCTGGCTTCAAGGTCACGTTCTGTTTGCTGCTGTGAACCAAATCCTCTCTGAGGGAAAACCGCTCTAGTCTTTTTTTTTTTGTTGCCCAAAATTGACTCATTTTACCAGTTACTGTTACATTAATCACAAATTGAAGGATTAGCTGACTAGATCAATAGTCTGTTTATTAGCAAGATTACTCAAAAAGTTGTGTGGATTTTACCAGAGGTGAAACTTGACCAACTTAGAAGTGATCAACTTTTGGAGTCCAGCAGGATCTGGATCCCAAAATTTTAGGAAGGATTCCTTACCACTGTTAGATAAGGACAAACTGTACATTATGTGTTGTATCTTTACAAATACATGGCAAACTAACCAGTAAAATTGGGAGACATCATCTTGATGTTCTTAAGAAAATATCACAGACTAATCAAGATCGATGCATGGTGAGGGTGGGAATTTATAGCTTTGACAGAGGCACGTTTTCCTATTATATGCTAAAGTGACCTTCTAAAAGTATTAAATGTACAGAGTTTGTTCTGGTTCTCTATTTTAAAAATCCTATAAATAACTAAAAGCTTTTAACCTTTTTAACCCTAAATCTTATTTTACGAGTATTTCTGAGAGAAGGCACTCACGAGTTACGATCACATCTACATCATTTTAAAACATTTAACAACATTTAAAAAAAAAAAAAGACAAGATGACCAAAGACAAGTATCGAACATACGATACATACACGTGATAGTACATGCAGCTTTGTGGGAATAATGACTGTAGCTTTTTGGACCGATTTTCTGGACCTCTATTTTGCTGACAGCACAGGCTACCTCAACTTGGGCCGATTTGTCCTGTAACTGACTCCGCCCATTGAAGCCAGTTCAAATCATTCACTAAAATTATGATTCCAGCTTTCTCTCCCTTCTTACTCATCTCTGGACACCTCCAAAGTGAAAGGGCAGGACCTTGTTTCTTCTCTCCTTCCATCATTTTTGTGTTACATTTATCATTTAGCTTTCCATCTACACCAGAGCCCCCTCCCCTCGCCTCTCTGCCCCCCTCTTTCCTTTTGCACTCTTTCAAGGTTCACAGGCTCGACTCCACCTTTTCAATTCGGCTTCCCAGCAGCACTACTTAGTGGGGAGGGAATTGGAACCAGTGCTATCAGTGTGATTGAGGGACCAAGAGGAGTGTGTGTATGTGTGTAAGAGGGTCCGTATTAATGTCTGGGGTGCTGGTGAAGCATGGAGCAAAGAGGCCCCATGAAAAAGGGGGTCAAACACATGGGAGCATTTCAGCGTAGAGTGAAAGAAAGAACGAGTTAGAGGGAAGATGAGAGGAGAGGAAACGGCCGAGCTGAGGCCATGCAGGTTGTGAAAAGATAGAGGCCCATACTGAGATCACACCTGCTCTCTGACACACACCACACACTTGTATGGGTTACAAGTCATGTGCAAATGAAAGTAACAAGGGTGCAACAGTGAATGAGCAATTATAATAGGTCTTATGCCATTGGAAAAGCTGCAGAGAAGCTCCCTATAGCGCATGAGTCAACATCTAACACTCAGGAGGGTTATTTCACTAACATAATTCACTGTAAACAGATCAAGAAGACCTGATGTACACAGTAGCAGAAAACATTTTTTGAGACTTTAAACTAAAAACAGCATAAAGTTTGAAAATCACATGTAAATAGACTCCTTTATAATTTGCTACTAGAGGTTTTGATGCTAGTCTAGATGCCAGGTCCCACATCCTCTTCTCCTCCACTTCTCATCACACCTACTGGCTAAAGAAGCTAACTGCACTCCATGAGCGCCTGGCAGCACAAACGAACCAGCTGCTAATGGCTAAGACACACCCGGAATGGCTGACCGAAGGATCCCCAGCATGGACTGGTCACATCCAAATTCTAGACAATAATCTGGCTCAGTACAACATGGACGCTCCTGTCAGGCATCATGGAGGCTAAGATGAACAGGCACATGGCTGAAAACATGAGGGGGGCCTAGAAAGGAATTGGCAGAGGAGCAAAATACCAGCTACTGGTAGATAGAGCAGTCACTCAAGACTGGACTGACCAACCTGTGCACCGCCTGAGCTGCCTAAAAGAAAGCCTATGACTCAGTGCCTCACACATGGATCCTGGAATGCCTAGAACTATACAAAACCAACACGATCTTAAGAGCCATCATCAGAAATTCAATGGGGATGTGGAAAACACCTTCAAGCCAATTGCACAAGTCACCATCAAGTGAAGAGATGCTCTGTCCCCACTGCGGTTTCAAATAATGAGGTCAGTGTATGTTCAAGTAATCCCCGTGAGCCAGAAGCTCGCAGTTCAGATTGCTCTAAAAAATAAACATTTCTTTCTACTTTTGTATCTGTATGATGTCAGAGAAGGGGGGAAAATCCTTATTTGGTCATCTCAGGCACGCGGCTTTGGCTGCGTACAGAAGGCCAACCTACTTGCTGTGTAAACCGTCTGTTTGTGAGGTGCGGCCAATTTGAAGCAAGTTGGATTAAAGGGAAGGTGGTCTAAAGGGACCTAAAACTGAACAGCACCAAATCCCAGTGTAAGATAAATATGGACTATTTTGAATTGTGAATCATGAGAAGCTGCATTGGTAGAACCCAAGAATAAAAATATGGAGCTGGAAATGAGCTCACTTTAAATCAATGAACATGAAATTTTTGTCACTCAGTTTATACTTGATAACTCATAATGAAAGCAAAACGTGTCTTTGGACATTTCTGAAAAAATAATTTAAAAATCCAAACCTCAAATCTCTCATTTAGCTTTTGTAGTGCACACTGATGGGCAAAAATCAATGTACGATTAAATCGTAAACACAGTAAGCATTTACAAAACGGTGTACTTTTTGCACTGATTATTTTAATAACTCAAGATCAAAACATGTTTTTTAGTCCTCCCATTTCCCCCCCCAGCATCAAATAAGCTGACAATGTGCAGAAAGTCATATACTATTGAAAAAAAAATACAATCCCTTTGTGGATGCTGTATTAATGTAAAAAACTTTATTATTATTATTATTTTTTACTCCCCCCCCCAAGAAAGCACATAAAAGCAAATTTTCTTTCTACTCACCATGAATAAATCTCTTGCTTCTAAATCTACAGCGAGGAGGAAGGCCTTCTCAAAACGCTGGTGCCTGCCGAGAAAAAGGAAACAGTCAAAAAGGAAGAAGGACAACACCCTGAACATGAAAGCAAAATAATCAATCTAAAAATGCATGCTTTGAATGAAAATTTATAGCCAAATAAGTCTGTAGTACATTTTTGTGCTTGCTTTGGTCTGCACACAGACACATGCATCAATCCAAAGACATGCACATGCACCTCTGCATTCAGCACTGTTAATAATTGAACTGAAAATAGCGAGCTCTTTTCCTATTATCCAGAATTAAAGCTGGGAGAGAGAGCTGTATCTCACAGTACAAAACACCTCAACTTTCCTCGTCTATAACCGACATGAAACAAACAAACACAAGCAGAGAGAGGAGGTGCAGGAGGGACGGGGGCTTCCTTCATTTGATGTTGATGGAGAGAAAAAGAATGCAGGTAGGTGATAAGAGAGGAGAGGAGAAGGGATGCCAAACAACGCTCCAGCTCGGCTACAGGAGGAGGAAAAAGAGAGAGAGGGAGCGGGAGGTAATTGCAGGATGGAGAGCAGTGAGCAGCAGTGTGTGGGAACAACAGGGTCTATTTCAGTCAAACAGGCGTTTCAAAAGGCTCTCATGGCAGAAGGGAAAATGAAACAACAGTCTAAACAGGTGCATGTGTGCTGCTTTGCCTTATGAATGACTCAAAGCTGCATCAGTATGTGTGTGCAATGAATTGAAAAGCTATTTCTGTTTTAGAATTTTTTTTTAAATAGCAGTAAAGAGAAGGAAATAAGCAGTGCTAAATTGTTTCTGAAAGGCGTTTTTGGATAGTATTTCTTGTTCTGATTCTCCACCCCTGTGTTGATAAACTGCATTAAATGTTCCGGTAATCCCTTAAAAATAGCCTGATATAAGTGTCTGTGCAGACTTCTGTGACCACAGTCTTTACAGATCTGTAGGCTGATTGAGGAACATACTCCTAACTCTTTTACCTTTTAGATGTTTCTAATTCCAGGACAGCCCTCTCGAAAACCCTAACCTTGACCCCCTTGTCTACATTTCTCCCTCAGTGCATCTAATTAAGCAACAGCACAGAGTGAGTGGTGTTACCTGAGGAGGTGGTGAAAAAAGCGGCGGGCGTACTTGCTGATCAGCTCCCTGTACTCCAGTATCACTGTATCAGAGAGAGGAGCAGGTGGGGCATAAAACACACCCAGAGCTGTTTCTAGCTGGGCTACAGACAGAACAGAAACACACACAATAAAATGAACAAATAGTCAACAGGTTAGGTTACACTCATGAAATATGAAAGGCATAGATTCAAATTTGATAAGCATCACCAGCAAATATAAAACCAATGAAACCCACCTTCTCTCTCTGTGTTCAGCTCCAGCCTCAGCAGGTGGTTGGTGACCGAGCTCAGGCCTCTGCAGCACTCGTCCCCCATGGTGCTCCAGTCCATGGCCTCCAGGATGCCCAGAGCTTCTCTGACCTGACCACAACGTAGCCTCTGCTGCAGCAGCTCCCCAGGACCCATCTGCCCCCCCGTAAGAACTCCTGTAATATTGAGGCAGGGTTTATATGAAATAAAAATGCAGTTAAAAAAGGAGGAAAAAAACTGGATAAATGTATGGTCTGATGAAATGAAAGACATGTCATACCACCTGATGTGTATTAATAAGCACTGGGAACTGTGATGCTACATAGCACACACCGATTATTCGAGTCTTTCATGGAGGGACGATGATTCTTCCCAAAAAACTTTCCTCATTTGGAGTTATGGTCATAGTATCAAACCAATCTGTACAAAATCTCCCATAGCTCATAAGTCGAGGCCATATCAAATCAAAGCAAAATTTAATGATCAAATTATCAAATGATACACATCATTTTCATGCTGATCAAACTATTCAGCTACTCCTTTGGGCTCTAATGGATGGCACTTCATCCTGAAAAAGACCACTCCCATCAAGACAGACGTGTTTCGTCTTGGTCATTCAGAACAACTTTGCACTGATTTGCAGTGAAGAAGCCAACTGGACCCAAACCACACCTTACTACACACTTAGGACTCAAAGTGTCAGGTTTCTATTATATATAAATATATAAAAAGGCATAAAAATACAATAAAAAAACATTTATTCATTGTATTTTTATGCCTTTTTGTTAATTTTTTCTCAAGGTTTTGATGATGATAAGTGATTTCAAAGAATGTCATTGTACAGTGGGTACGGAAAGTATTCAGACCTGTTTAAATTTTTCACTCTTTGTTTCATTGCAGCCATTTGCTAAAGTCAAAAAAGTTCATTTTGTTTCCATTAATGTACACTCAGCACCCCATCTTGACAGAAAAAAACAGAACTGTAGAAATTTTTGCAAATTTATTAAAAAAGAAAAACTGAAATATCACATGGTCATAAGTATTCAGACCCTTTGCTCAGTATTGAGTAGAAGCACCCTTTTGAGCTAGTACAGCCATGAGTCTTCTTGGGAACGATGCAACAAGTTTTCCACACCTGGATTTGGGGATCCTCTGCCATTCTTCCTTGCAGATCCTCTCCAGTTCCATCAGGTTGGATGGTGAATGTTAGTGGACAGCCATTTTCAGTTCTCTCCAGAGATGCTCAGTTGGGTTTAGGTCAGGGCTCTGGCTGGGCCAGTCAAGAATGGTCACAGAGTTGTTCCGAAGCCACTCCTTTGTTATTTTAGCTGTGTGCTTAGGGTCATTGTCTTGTTGGAAGGTGAACCTTCGGCACAGTCTGAGGTCCTGAGCACTCTGGAAGAGGTTTTCTTCCAGGATCTCTCTGTACTTGGCCGCATTCATCTTTCCTTCAATTGCAACCAGTCGTCCTGTCCCTGCAGCTGAAAAACACCCCCACAGCATGATGCTGCCACCACCATGTTTCACTGTTGGGATTGTATTGGGCAGGTGATGAGCAGTGCCTGGTTTTCTCCACACATACCGCTTAGAATTAATGCCAAAAAGTTCAATCTTCGTCTCATCAGACCAGAGAATCTCTCATAGTCTGGGAGTCCTTCATGTGTTTTTTGGCAAACTCTATGCGGGCTTTCATATGTTTTGCACTGAGGAGAGGCTTCCGTCGGGCCACTCTGCCATAAAGCCCTAACTGGTGAAGGGCTGCAGTGATAGCTGACTTTGTGGAACTTTCTCCCATCTCCCTACTGCATCTCTGGAGCTCAGCCACAGTGATCTTTGGGTTCTTCTTTACTTCTCTCACCAAGGCTCTTCTCCCATGATTGCTCAGTTTGGCTGGATGGCCAGGTCTAGGAAGAGTTCTGGTCATCCCAAACTTCTTCCATTTAAGGATTATGGAGGCCACTGTGCTCTTAGGAACCTTGAGTGCTGCAGAAATTCTTTTGTAACCTGTGGCCAGATCTGTGCCTTGCCACAAGTCTCTGAGCTCCTTGGATCTCCAATGAAGGAGTAGAACCATCTCAAGGAGGATCAGAAGAAATGGACAGCATGGGAGTTAAATATGAGTGTCACAGCAAAGGGTCTGAATACTTATGACCATGTGATATTTCAGTTTTTCTTTTTTAATAAATTTGCAACAATTTCTACATTTCTGTTTTTTTCTGTCAAGATGGGGTGCTGAGTGTACATTAATGAGAAATAAAATGAACTTTTTTGATTTTAGCAAATGGCTGCAATGAAACAAAGAGTGGAAAATTTAAAGGGGTCAGAATACTTTCCGTACCCACTGTACCCATCCCCTTAACTGTTTATCCAATTTAGGGTAGTGTGGGGGCTATCCAGCTCCCCAGTCCATAACAGAGCTGAATGATAAAGTACATCTTCCTTTTTCTATGCTTAAAAAAAAAAATCTCTATTAGCTTTAACCCAGTTAGGAGCAATAATGATTCAGCGACTGTGCAGAATAACCTGGAGGAGTTACTTAAGTGAGTGACCAGTGGATCAGCTTTGACTCTGAGGCAGCACTAGATTTGTAAGACTGGCATCGACTCATCAATCAATTAGAGGGGAAGTGTGTTCAATCCCTTGTGTACACTTTGTGTGCATCAGTTTCTGTGTGTAAACGCAAAATAAAAGCACGCTTCTCCTCATCCTCATTTTTTTTTTTTACATATATAAAGTATAATACTGAGCAGACTGCATGCTAGCATATGCTCAAATAATGGGCTTAAATATTATTGAAATATTTAGTCTTGCAACAGACTGGCGACCTGTCCGAGGTGTACCCTGCCTTTTGTGAGGTGTGTCTCTGTGTGCATCTGCATGTAATCGCTGTTGATAATCTAGTGTAGAAATTACGCCGTAGATTGACCTTTACCCTGAGGTCATCTGAGGACTGCTCTGCTCTGATCAGTCATGACTGATGGTGCTTTTGTTTGCACAGATAACAAACATGTTGAATAATGGAAGAACAGGGTTTTGTACCCTTCACCGCAGCAGAGGTGTCTCATTCTGTCTCTTAAAAGTTCAAAGCACATATACCGGGGGAGAGGGTGTTGAATGCCTGGGGTAATTATACTCTATTGTCACTTAATCACGAAGGTACACAGTGCAGCAGATGGATGACTCCCTGCCTCGTTCTGATGTGCGTGAGACAAACCACCAAACTCACAAGTCAAGTATGCACATGTTCTGACTGTAGCTTTACTTCACTTCTGAAATAATAACTTTTTTGCATGTACACTGAATATTTAATACGCTGCTGTGTACTAAAGGTGATCACTGACAGAAGTATTGTCAATGGGCTAGACTGTAGGCAGGAAAGGAAAACTCACCACTGACTCTTGTCTAATTAATTGAAGAAGTTGTGTGTGTATCTGTAGGGCGGGGAGGAGGGTATGAGCAATTAAAATGACAAGCTGGCAATTAGAAAACCCCCAAATCCCCTAAAGACTGGGCTAATGTGGCTAATACATCAGCTGAGTGGCTTGTGTGTGATTTTGGGTACTGTATGTGTTTAACTGTGCGTATGAGGTCTGGAGCTGGGCATTGACGTCTGCTCTGAGCCAACACAGACAATGGATCACACCTGTCTGCACGACCTTATTTGGTGCTGTGCACAAACAACACTGAGCAGGACAGGATCAGAAGAGCATGGAGAAACACAGAACAAGGCATAACCATGACTAAAAATGTGAAAAAAATTGGCGTAAAATATCAGAAAAACAGTCATTAAGCTGGACCCATTATGCGTTTCCTTAAATTCTTTCTCATATACTCACTGGTCACTTTATTACCTGTTCAACTTAACACAAGAATCAATCATATGGCAGCAACTCAGTTTACATTTAGATGCATTTAGGCATGTAGAGGTCAAAACGATCTGCTGAAGTTCAAACTGAGCATCAGAATAGAGAAGAAAGGAGATTTGAGTGACTTTGAATGTGGCATGGTTGATGGTGCCAAGCTGAGAGGAAGCAAAAAGTAACTCAAATAAGCACTCATTAGATCCAGGGTATGCAGAAGAGCATCTCTGATGACACAAACTTTGAAGCGGATGGACCACAGCAGCAGAAGACTGCATTGAGTGGCATTCCTGTCAGCTAAGAACAAGAAACTGAGGCTAAAATTTGCATGTACACACCAAAACTGGACAACAGAAGATTTGAAAAATGTTGCCTGGTCTAATGAGTCTAAATTTCAGAGAGTGGGACCAGAATCTGGCAAAAACAAGATGAAACTATGGATCCATCCTGTTCTACTATAAGCTATCCTTTAGTAAATAATAGTATGTTTTAACTTGGAGTTTAAATCAATTTTAAGGTTAAGTTTTTGGTTCACAGACCCAGTCAAATGAACCAGTCAAATTTTGTTAAAAAAACTGGTTGCGCACACTTGTCCATTCTCTCTGAGCAGACACTGATAAGGTCGCTTTGGGCTGTACATATGAAACATGCCACAAATTCTCGAGTAACAAATAAAAAATAATAATCTAGCATGTGAAGAAACCCGTGTGGTTCATCTCACACCTCCGCACAGGTGGCTAATAATGGTGTGAAACAGGTGTGAGTGTCAAAATTTACAGATAGTGGCAGAAACTCCCTATAAAAAAATTTTTTTAAAATAAAACTGGAAAGGTGCGTGGGATTTCTGATGTTGGAAACAAACATGTAATTTTGATGGTCCATAAACCTATCGTTAAAATGATGGATAACTCTGCTTACTAATTTTGACAAACAATATATGCCAGGCTAGCTCGTGCAACAAAATTCGAAATCAACAAATTCTCTTTCACGTCACCTTGATGACTGGTGAATACATATGCTTATTTTGTTATTGCCAATGAAAGAATTAGCATTAGCATTAGCATTAGCACAGGCTATATACCCAGTTACATCATTGACCTTTAATATTTCTCTATACTCCCATCCCTGCAAAAAAATAAAAATAAAAGTCTTTTTTTCTTGGGTGCTGTGCAGCACATTCCCCAGTCTGCCCCTCTGCAGCCTGTACCAGTGCAGGCCCAGCCATGGCCAACGTGTGCCCAGATGAGATAACTCGGTGGAGGCAGGGGGGTGGGGATGGGAGGGGGCACCAGGGAGGGCTGCCTCCTATGGAAAAGAGAGAACTTGGAGCTTGGCCAAGTCTTTCTTCCTCACCGCCTCCCGACTCACTCCTTCTGTCATGTAGCAGGCCTTATGAAACAAGTCAATACAGAGAAGAAGCAAACAAATGAGTTAAAGAGCGAGAGAGAGCGAGAGAGAGGGGAGAGAGAGGGAGAGAGCGTGTGTGTGCACAGAAGCACAGAAATAGAAGAATACACACACGTGTGTGTGTGTGTGGAGGGGGGGAATTATCATGGAGAAAAGACGTGCAGTGACTTTCTTCATCAAATACTTGGCAGACGATCAGAGGAGCGGAAGCTATTGTTGGAAGACACCCTCCTCTTTCCCTGTGCACACAGCAAATGCAGTCTCACACACACACACACACACACACACACACACACACACTTCTTCTACCTTCCTCCACTCCCACTCTCCTGCTTTCAAACTTCAGCAGTGAGTTGCGTGCCACTGTCACATCTTCTTTCCAAAGTCACAATTAAAGATGCTGAATATGTGAGTGTGTGTGTGAGACTCTGTGTGTGTGTTTTGGAGGGTGAGGTGGCTGCTTCGCAGAAATTTTGATTGGCAAACTTTATCTGGGGACCCCAAGGGACTGCGCAGCCACTGTAAACGATTTATCGGAAAAATGCATCCCAGAATGCACCTCGGGGGCTCATGCCCTGGGGCGATTATTGAATGACCTCTGAGAGCGTGACTCATGCTAACCTTCCCACTCGTCAACAAATTAACTTCCTTCAGCAGTGGAAAGGTACTGGGACGATCCACTCGGCAGCCTATTTACACGAACGGGTTCAGACAGTGTCAGATCCAAAACAGAGGGAGCGTGTCTGAAGGAAGGAAGGCACTTTCATTAGGAAGGGGAGACTTGGCTGGTGTGGACATTGTTGTCTTCTTAGAACTGTTTAATGTAAAATTTAAAGAAATATAAGGGGACTTTCTGTTGGCAGTATAAATGAGTAAAAATACAAAGAACCCAAGCAGGAAAACAGGTGAAACAGGATAAATATATCTGATTATCCATCTGTTTTACATCTATGTTTATTCAAAGTGGTAACCTCCAGGACTGAAAAACGAGTCAAATGTTAAAAAAACGCAGTTGCCTCAGTGGCCACTTAAAGCTGACTCCAAAAGCAAGTTAATCCCTGTAAACTAGAAGTTAAAATACTGAACTACAGAATTAAACATGTTCACACTTTGGCACAAAAAAGGTTTTGGATTCCTCTAGCTAGGAACTCACTTGTTGAGGCCGCAGTCACACAGGCCTAAAGACCAATTAGCGGCCCCTTGGCAACCTCCGGCTGCCAGGGGGGAAATAAAGTGTATTTCTTGAATGGTTGCTGGAGATTGGTGGTGGTCACTGGGTGAAATTGATCACTAAGAGGCATACAGTGCTGCACCAAGAACCTCATTGCGATTGCTTTTACCATGCTCAACAGTAGCTTGCATGGAAGATGCCAACTTGTCTGCAAACACTTGCTAACTAACCATGAAGCAGTACTGAAATTTGGAAAAAAGTGACACAAACTGAAAATGGAGAACATCTATCTTCAAATTAAAAGTTGTGGCTAACCGCTGCAACCATTTCAAAAAGCGCAACTTTTACTTTGAAGGCAAACATTCTCCATTTCACTGGTTAGCGAATACTTGGTGAGTGTTTGCAGACAAGTTGGCAGCT
This sequence comes from Pterophyllum scalare, assembly GCA_024447675.2. NCBI lineage: Eukaryota > Metazoa > Chordata > Actinopteri > Cichliformes > Cichlidae > Pterophyllum > Pterophyllum scalare. The sequence goes on from JAMQGT020013449.1 coordinate 59,463, forward strand.
ACCACACAAGCTATGGGTGACTGCATCAGCCTACTAGCAATCAAAGCAATTGCAAAATGGTTTTTGGTGGAGCAACGTGTACCTCTGTGACCAATTTTGTCTAGCAAACCACTCGCCAGCTGGTTGGGGAATATGGCTTTCTCCCTAGCAACCGGTGGTTACCAGGGGGTCACTGAAGGGTCTCTAGGGTGGGGTTTTAGCAAAAGATTCTGCAGTGACCGACAGCAACCTCCAGCAATCACTTGTAGCTGGTCCAATGCCTCCATTTGAGCCACAAACTGGACCTCTCAGCAGTGTTTCTGGTGTTAGCTTGTTTTGGAGCATTTTCAATGCTATTATTTGAAAGTATGTCTTATTGTGTCATTAATTGTACTAATAAACATCCAAGAAGTTTGTGCTCCAATTATGTGACTTTGTTCAAAGTGGCTATATCCATCTTTTATATAAAGCCTTTGGTTTATTTCTATACAAAATTGTGGTGATTGGAACTAAATGAACATTTCTGATAATCAATATAAGATGCCAATCCTATGCTTCCAAATTGTCAAATATTAAGATCTTGTATTTTTAAATCCTTTATGTTGCTGCAAATTAAACATCCTGGGGTTTTAAACATTATTTGCATAAATTAAGTGTTGTGGAGATGTCATTGTGAAATCTGAAAGATATTAAGGACTTTTTTTCTGATACAGTGAATTGTTGATAGATTCATCAAAAAAGGAAACTGTCATTGTAATCCACAGATGTCCCAATTCCCTTTTTTTGCGGTTCGACATTTAGGAAGAGCATTCTTTTTTCCAAATGCCATTTCCAATCTTATTTTACCTACCTAGTCTGAATCTCAAGGCTGCCAGTGGTCCCCCATGAAAAGCCAGTGTCAGCATATCTGTCCCCTCTGGGCCTCCATCCAAGCCAGTCGCCCATTGCAGTCCAGCCAGGCCTCCAGAACAGCGCAGGTGCTGAGCTAGTCTTAACGTGGCAGCTGAAGCTACCTCCTCTGATACCAGCGCCATGTTTACAGGTGCCAAGCCCACATCAAAGCACATCAGCTCCTCCTGTCCTCCACCTACCATGACAACAGCCCCAGCAGGGTGCCAGGCGAGGAGGGTGGCCGGCACAGGGCACGAGGCTAGGAGAGAGACCCCCGTCGCTGGTCGTAAAGGACTAAGGAGGAATCACTTAAGCCAAGGAGTAGAATGGTCTCAGAGGGGTGACGAGAGCAGGAGACAGGATGGGATGACAGTGGGATGCGGGTGACTGAAAGGCGGTGCAGGCGTCCTCGTGCACAGTCATACACACAGGTATCAGCCCAGGACCCCTCTCTGAATCCTTGGGCTCCTGAAGGTAACTCCACTGTCAGGACCTGGTAGGGCTGGAACAGGCTGAAGTGACAGTCCAGGGGGTTGCCTTCAGTCCGGACCGAACCAAGGACCTGAGAGCGAAAAAGGTAGAGAGCAAGAGGCAACGGATTCAGAAATAATGGCTTGAACAGAGGTGTTAAAATTTAAGAAAAATTATCCCATAATCTTGTTTTGCACAACTATATCCTGGTATGTAATCATGTTTCTATAGGAAATGAAAGAATGAGAGAAGGATCATTAAATGGTTGACTGCTGGTCTGAATCTACACCCTGTCTGGAGACCTCCCTGGTGGAGACTACAGAATATTTTCTAGCAAAGACGGGCTTTGTATTTAAAAAAATCCATAGCCTGGGCCTCACTCCTGACTGGACTCTAGAAACATTGTTTTAAAAAATGCTTAAAGTAAATGAATAATAATGGTATAAATTGTGATCTCAGTACTGAACAACTGATTTTTCTGCGTTATCAAAAAAATCCCCTGGCTTTACCTCTGGTGCCACCACCTAACAGTGATACTGTGCTTCAGTGTGAAACATTAAACTGCTTTTGTACAGACTGTCATGAAAATTAAGTACACATATTCACAGGGGATGATTTATAATAATTTGCCTGACCCACAACTCCACATTTCCTGTTTAAACTTTCTGTTTGAGGGACAGCCAATCGGAAGACAGCTGACTTAAAAAGAAAGCTAAAATGGCAAGTTTCAGACAGCACCGAGGCCTAGTATGAGGCAAGGATTATTTTGAACAGTGAATCTTGCAAAGCTACTCTAGTAGAGACCAAGAATAGATATGTGGAGTCTGAAATGAACATAATAGTCATCTTTTAATATTAGATGTAGGGATGGCCAACATGCTTTAACAAGATTTGAAAGATGATGTCTTCTTTCAGTGTTGAGGAACATAAACATTACTGTACACTTTTAGATATGAGGTTGGAAAAAAAAGATACTTCCTACAATTATACATGTCACTACAACTATATTAACTTTTTTCTTTTTTTAATTATTAGTCAGCATTCATCATCACAAATAGATCTCGTAATTTCTGTTGCTGTTTTAACATGTTCCTCTACTTGAAACTTGACTTGTGTCTCCAACTGTTATTAGACTAACTTGTTTTCGAATAAAAGGGAGGAGACAAAGACACAACAGATATGAGGAAGACAGAAATGAGCCATGCCATGGCAGTAGCCCCAAACCCCCTGGAGATGGAAGAAATGGATCTTTCCACATTGCTAATAAACACCCAGCTGTCAATCAAGACAGCTAATGATAAGAGCTCTATTTTAACTCAAGGTCAACAGCATCTTCTCCCTGAGCATGCCATGGCTTGGCACATAATGATAAACAACCTCCTCTGTTTACCTGTGTGAGGAGCCAAGAGCTCAGCACTAGACAAGAAAGGAAGTCCTTTTCAGAGGATATATAAAGAAATCTTTTTTTTTTTTTTTTTTTTTGGACCAATGGTCAAATGCAAAATGTAGATTATTTCCTCCTGGCCTACAACCAGTTTGTGTGGGTACAATGGTCCTGCTATGCAAACAAACACTGACATTGAGGGAGACAGGCCGTGTCACGGGTGGTAGTGTCGATAAAACACCCACAAGAAACCTGGAACAGTACGTGGATGACAGGAGAACACAGGCTGCACTAAACAGCAGTCCAACAGTTACACAGTCACTAAAAGAGCTTTTTAGGAGGGATTTCACCTTACCAAAGCCTCTATCAGAACCCTGCATTGACCGTGGCAGCTTTGGCTAAATGAGACCATTTCTTTTCGCCATGTAGACAGAAAGAAGGATCGGCTGCCTGCCTGCCTTCCTTTCCTTTTTCAAAGCTGCTCGGCCCAGTTTTTTGGCAGGCATTGCCAAAAAAGGACTTAGAGGGAAGAAGGCAGGTTTTTTTTTTTTTGCCTGCCCATGGTCTATAGCAGGAGAGAAGCAGATGACTGTCCTCCTGAAAGCTTTTTTTTCCCTCTCTATAATCCCCCAGAGCTAGCTCCTGCTTCTCCCCAGGGGGTGGGTGCTGTGTGTGAATGTGTGTGTTTATTTGAAGCAGCAGGGTAGAGGGGCTCAATTCATGTAAAAGGTGGTGTATCCTGGGGCTGCTGCAGTTCTCTGGATAGCTTAATTTCTGCAAAATGACACATGCATGACAATAAACTATCACACAAATGGATAGCAGGTGAGGGTCCATCATATTCACCCCACAGAATGCTGTCACAGGACTCATAAGACCTACCTCAGTGCCACAAAACCTGACCCCTCCCCCACCAAACCACATATCCTTTCAGCTTTTCATCCCATGCCCAGCTTGCTAGTGCCCGCTGTCTGTTGTGAGCATGCATGCCACCATGGCACCATCGGGGGAACGAGGTGAAGCTGACTCAGCTCCGCTGCACCTGACACACGACCCTCCAAGAACAGGAACCAGAAGGCAGAGTCAGATAAAGTTCAGAGGCAACAAATAAATAACTACACTGTCTGATTCAACCTGCAGCAGCCAATATTTACAGGATTTTTTTTAAATGTACAATATGTACAAAAAATATTTATGATGTTGGAGAACAGCAACAACGTCATACAACGCTCAATACTGTAAGTAATGAGCCTCAAACATCAGTGCATGGGTTTTATCATTTCTTTGATTCTACCTTTATATTTAAATATACATTATATTAACTACACAGAAACTTTATTCAACTCCAAGAAACTCTAACCATACAATCCCTAATTTATGTGGATATTTCCGAATAACATTTGTCACAGTTTGATTCTTAAACCAGCTGTTTCCACACAGGATTCAACATCTAATCCTGCTCTGTGGTACATTTATTCAAAATTGGTATAAAGACAGCAATAGAAAAAGATCTAAGTCATTTAAAAAGTGGATTATGGATGTCAGGAGCCAGGCTACTCAACTGACTAGTGTTTCAGCAGAAACAGTGACTAAACTATTCTTCTAGATCTACTGGAAAGGCATCAAGCAATAAGGTAGGAAACTGTTGAGAGCGTGCATTTGAAAACACTGACAGCCATGTGTTAGATCCAAAAATATAGCAGGGTTTATCACATGATGAAACATTTCTATCTCTATGGGACTGGTCTTAAGATGTGGGTGATGTGCTACTGGTTTGATTTTGAGACAAACTTAGACAGCACAGTAAATAGTCACAAAAAAACTCACTTTTTCCCCTTTAAACTGCAAACTGATCATCATTTAAAAAGCCACCAACAGTTATTTTAAAGAACCCATTTGCACCTTGCTTAACAAGCTGCTACAATTTTTATCCTAAAACAACAAGAGGCGTAGAGATGCGTCGTTGTAATGTATTCATAAAAACAAAGCTTTGTTTGCCTGTGAACTCTCCAGGGTGTATTGTGGCATGTGACTGTACAGTATTCACTGATTCAGAGAGCACAAAACAGAAAATGATGAATCAGGTCAAGAATGAGTGTGAGCAAGTGAGTGAACAGATGTGCAAAAGAGAGACAGACAGAAAGGGATGCAGACAGAAATGCGTACAAAAGATGAGAAAGAGTGGAAATGGAAAAGAATAAAAGGAAAGATGCAAAGAGAGCAGAGACAGCGAGAAAGAGAGTGAGAGTGAGAGAGAGAGAAAGACTTCTAGTAAGTAGCTTTCTCCAGGTTATTGGTTTCAGTGACTGGTCAAAACTATTCTTCTCCATTCTTCTCCTCTCTCTCTCACCGGCACCTTTTTTCCCCCCTCCATGGCGTGAAAGATAAAGCGGACGGGCCCAACTGTGTGGCTGGCCCTTGTTCACAGCAGTGGCCTTTTGAAGCCAATTTTCCAGCTCACGGAGCAGAGAAAGACAGGGAGAGACGGATCAGAGAGACGGAGGGACTTGGAGGAGAGTCGAGGGATGGGGGTGGTTGGTGGTGGTGGTGGTTGGTGGTGGGGTGCTGGGTGGGACTGTGGAAGTTTTAGGTATGCGATTTGGGGTTATAGTTGAAGTACTGATGTGAGGAAATGCACAGGCACAGCAGGATTACAAACCAAAATATTCCTCATACCTTCACCCCTGAAAATAACGGAGGGAATATCATTCACTGGACACAAAACTGTATGAGTAGTGCTTCCAGTCTGATTTCTAAAACGCAGTGGAGCTTAGGGGTAACTCTACACTTTGGATTCAGCACCAGACCCTTTCATGGTACAAATTATTTTGCAGTGCATTTCTGAAAAGTGCTTTCTGCTATATATGCTTTAATTCTTCATATGAAGACTGCAGCTTGTTATGTTTAAGGAGAAAGTCTCGCCAACAATCGTGGTTGAAAAGCACACTTACTCTTCATCACAGTGTTCTTAAAGTGAAGAATAAATAAAATATAGATTAGAAAAGATTTAATTTCTATTAAATTTATTTATTTTTTGCTCTATTCTTAAGTCAAAAAATAATTAAAAGACAGCACAAACAAACAAATGCAGATCAAACAACTACAGACTGTTTGGTGACAGATAACAGGATAGACATACAGTTATAAAACATGTTTGCAACCCCCTTCTTAAAAAAAAAGAGGCAAAAGCTGACAAAACATTCATCTCACTTCCATTAAGATTATTAAATTCCAGGAAATGGCTGGTGTGTGTGTGTTTGTTTGGAGGGGGAGGGTGTAAAGCATGAAGGAAGGATCATTAAAAATGTTAAATGGCTGCATAAAAACCGACTGTGTATGTTTTCCTCCCCACCCCCCCACCCCCCTGCGTGCCGTGGCTCCACTTATCAGCATGAGGAGGGAGGAGGTAGCGAGGGGGGTATACGAATTAAGACCACATAGGGAAAGAAATCAGACTTTTTTAAATGCCGAGAGACTGGCTAGAAAATTGGCTTAGTGCGGCAGATAGCGAACTGAACAAAAGGAACATATATATGAGCTTGAAGTGATTGAAGTAGCTGGCGTCGCCCGATGTGTGCCCAGCATTTGATTCCCGCTACGGCTCTTACATAAACTGCTCGCTTAATTTCACACCGCGCATCTGAAAAATGACAACAAACGCTTTCATTAGAGAGCGATGGCGCAGCCCCATGAAGAGACTTTAATGTTCTTGAAGCGAGGAGGAAGGAAGGAGGAGAAGGATGAGAGTGGGGGGGGGGGGTGTTGAAGGAGACACAGAGACTAAACTAGGTGAAGGAGTGTGATAAATGTGGCGAGCGTTCCAAAAACAAGAAGAAAAACCAGCAAACAGCATCTGCTTTGATTATTTCAATATTCATGTACCCCCACCTCCAATTCCTCCCTCATTCTATGCTACATGAATTTGTTTTCCTAGCATGCAATTGGTAACGCTCATCCTTCCTCCCTCTCCCTTCTCTCTTTGGTGTGGTAAATATTTTGCATATGCTTACCAAGGTACACATACCAGGGGTAGAGTTAAGCCCAGATTGGTAATTTGGGATCTTTCATCTGCTTTTGGCAAGAGGCCAATCCTACGCTGACACAGAATCGGGTCATGGGTAGGGTTTTGCCAGAGGCCATGAGGATGTGCGTTTCAGCCTGTGCGTGAATGTGTGGGCGTTCTCCTTCACGCTGTACCACAGCTTAGCGCTCTTGCTTTTTTTCATATGGTGATGCATGAAGGTGCAACACAGAAGTACCACCCTTGAGGTGACTAACACACCATCCCCAATCCCATCCAGGATAACACAGGTCTCTCCTCAAATTCAGCAGCTTTGTTGTCCTTTTCCTCCCCCCACTGGTGTCTGGTAAGGGTGCCTGTGTGTCTCCCTGTGTGTAAAACTGTAAAAATATACAGGTGGACTTTGTGTTACTGACACTGGGGCTTCAAATAAAGACTAAAAAGTATTAACCAACTTTGAAAGTTAAGAATTTTGTTATGGACACTCATCAAGGTTTATGATGGGCTAATTCTCACAGTTATCAGATTATTCATCATCTAATATTTATCCAAGTCATAAACAGATGGACTAAGCAATCACTTACAGTTTGGTCTTGAAAAAAAATTTGAATCTTTATTTGACTTCTTTCAAAGCTAATTGAGGTCAGGTGTTTCAGTTAAAGATGTCAGATAACAAATAACTGTTGCTTGAAGTGGTCTTGGGCTCTTGATCCCAAGTGGGGGAAGAGTATTGAGGTTTCACTTGACATTAAGTTGTCTGCCTTTTTGGACACATGACAATCATGGTAGTGTCAAGTCAATAAGGCTCCAATCACACAGGCCTAGAAACCAGTCAGTGACCCCCTGGCAAACACCGATGACCAGGGAAACATTTTTATTCAGCAGCTGGTTTGCAAAAACCTCCCTGTGATTGCTTTGGTTGCTGGCTGATAGCCGTATTTGCCTGTAGTTTGCATGGAAGGTGACGATTTGTCTACAAACACTTTTCATTTATTCTCTGAGTGGTAATGAAACTGTATAAACCACAACACAAACTGGATGACAGGTGATTGTATCACATCCAATACTCTCAAGCAATGTGTGAAGCAACTTCTAGAGCAGGAGACTGAAATATCAATCATCTGCAGCAGCGCTGATTTTGCACCTCCCATGTGAGGCGTCCAGGCGGCATTGTAAGTGAGGTGGATTCCCTGAAGCAGACCCAGAACATAATAGAGAAGTTGATCTCTCAGCTCTCTTACAACCAAGGCAGACTGAAAAACTTAAAGAAACTCATTAAAACCCTGCCTTAA
>JAMQGT020013449.1:70000-137910 GCA_024447675.2 Pterophyllum scalare
CACACACACGCACACACACACCTTCACAAAAGGGCCTGCCAGTAATGTGATAATGCCAGGGTTAGTGGTTAGCCAGCTAGCAAAGGAGGACAGAGTGTAGTTTTGTTTTGTGGGAAGAAGAGGCCCGCACATAATCAGGTGTATTACTAACAGCTAGAAAAGCACCTCCAGATCAGAGGGAGACCAATACACACCTGTACTGAGATTAATAAAGAGGAACTGGGAAGTCACAGAGTTGGAGTCAAACTGGGAATATGTGATCCTAAAGGATATATTCTCATGATAATGTATATTATGTTGATGTACTATTATACTGAACCAATTTGGGAAATAATGCTGACTTTTAACTTATTCCCCACCCTTATTTTCATGTTCCTGAAAACAATTCATCCATCTGACTGGTCTCATATGTGCTGATTAATATTTTGTGTACAAATTAAATACTTTGCTTTTTTAAAGCGTGACAAAGTCCACCATTAGAGGCTGGTGAGGTTGGTGCAAATCATTTCATTGCTTACACCACAGACTACAGCTGGAGGCCTACATGGGACTTTACTTTAACTTCTTTAGTTTAATTGCTTTATTAATTATTATTAAAAACTCGGTTAGGTTTAGGTAGTAAGAAGTACTTTGTTTCAGGCACTAAAAACTACTTGTTAAGGCATTATAAACTTCTCAGTTAGGTTTAGAAAAAGGTCTTTCCATTTTTTTTAAAAAGCTCTAATTTATTGGTTGCCAGGGTAACACATCACCACTGAAGAGTCTGGACAAAATACATGCTACAGATATGAAATATACGGAGATATATTACATTCAAAGATGCGAGACTGAGCTCAGGGAAAGTCTTAGGTCATATGGAAAAGAGACATGATATCAGAGCTCCACACAGAAACTGTAGCTAGTAGGTAGGTAATGTCACATCCTTAAGTATTTGGATAGTGATTAAATTTTCAGCTTAAATTTAAGGAGGCTGAGAAAAATATTTGATTAATGGTTTGCAGCCATTTAAAAAAAAAATCATAAATTTTCACGTCTTCATCAAAATCCATAGAGATGACCCACAGATTACAAAAATTGTGTCACTGTCTGTATACTTGGGGACCTGACTGGATGTTGAAGTAATGCTAGTTCAAGCAATAGTCTATATTCTTAGTGGACTTTCCAGGCCAGAGTTGGTCATTTATCTGACTGTCACAGGGAGAAGGTCAATAACAAATCAAGGACCCAGCAGGCTCTCACTGGGCTTCAACATATTTTTTTCCTTGCAGCAGTTTCATAGTTATTTTTAATGGCATTTCCTCTGTGGCGCCCACTGAAAGGACATGTAACTGTTTTTATTTTATCTCAGCGAGAAAAAGCACCTGACTGAATGTGAAATTGATCCAAGAAAACATTTTGGAAGTGTTTCCGATCAGGATGGAGGAAGATAGCAGCTGGATATAACAAGTGTACTTTTTCTTTTTTGGCCTCTTTTTTTTTGTTTGTTTGTTTTTTTTAAAAAAAAACTTCTCTCTCTCCTTTGCAATCACCAACCTAAAACACACACATGCTTAAGCACACACATTTCCCCACCAATGCCTTCTACTCTACCTTGATTTCAGAGGGTGAGAGTTTGTCTGTTCGCCTGCCAGTCTCTGGTGAGTTCTGGGTCTTTTTGTTCAGGTAGACTGCCGCCACTTGGCTCTGCTCCAGGAAGGACAGCAGAATCAGCCTATCGCTCAGCACCGCTGGCAAAGACATCATCACACCAAATGTCATCATTCAAAACCAAAAACACACACACACACACACACACACACACAAAAACAAACAACTGTGTGCTGTTGAGGGGAACTATATTATCAGAGAGTGATTACAACTGTTAAAGTTTTTACTTGGAAATACATGATAATAATTTAGTAACAAATCTACATGTTATGATTCATATGTTTTCTTTTGCATTTTTATTATTATGGGAACTTCCTTGAGTACATGAGCTCATAGAAAAAAAAATCCATTATACCTCTAATTTCATTTATTGGCAGTTAACATGGGAAAATGGGGACCCAGAGACAGTTTATCTGATTGTAAATCTAGAAACTCTACAATAATTGCATTAAGATTCATCATTAATGTGTCCAGCTGTCATTGATTAACTAATAAAGACTGAGCTTTTTATGCAGACAATATGTAGGCTGTGTTTCTACACCTTAGTCAGCTGAGCGAGTGCTGCAGAGTTCGTCATTTATCCTGTTAGTTTCCACACTGTTAACTCTGCACATTGCACAAAAGCCCGTAGATCCTTTCTAAACATTATGTTCTCCTTTACACCTTAATTCAGATCATCAGCCTTCATTGGTTTCCATTAGTTAGGAACATCTGTCTCACATCCTGTCATTAATTCGTCTTTCCCCACTCTTTCCTTTTCACTTAGTCTACGCCTTTTCCTATCTCCATCTTCTGCATCCCCACCTTCTCTGTATCTTTTCCCCTCCTGTCAGTGCATTGGAAGCTCTAAGGCCTTTTTGTGGCAGAAGAACACACTTGATCCTGTTCAACTCTTCAGGAGCTGCATGGAAATGCTGATTAGCAATTAAGCCCCCCTCTCCTTCAAATTAATCTGTTTATGAAACCAATTAAATGGAAAGGGTGGGGGTGGGGTTGTTACACATGCAGGATATCTGCTGCTTTGAGTTGAACGAGTAAGGCTGCACCCCGAGATTTAGAAATCTAACCGGCAATTAATCATGTATGTGTGTATTTATAAATGTAGGGTATTGGTATGATTACACGTCAAATTATCCTGTTGTGTGAAAATTTTAAATTAATATGCAAATATTCACAAGGGAAGAGAAACACTGCTTGGAAATATAGAAAAACTAGCATTTTAAATCAGGTCAACTGAGTCAGTCTGTTCTCATGATGAAGTTGGATTATAAAGCATTCGTAACTAAAACGGGTTCAAGTTTTAAACCATCAAAAAAAAAAAAAGAAAATCCAGCCATTAACGATGCCTTAGCTTTACAAAACAACGTTTAATGCAATAGTAAGCGTCTTTGTAATAGATTACAGACAAATCGAGTTAAATGCAGTTTAGTATTGATCTCTATGGGTGTCTATAAACGGGATTAAGATTAATCCCATTCATTTCCAAATGAAGGAGAGGATATGAAACCAGGCTGTGGCCCAATCTGGGACCAGGTGGCTGATTTGGCATTAAGAATCAGACCTTCATGACCCACCCGTGAACACCCCCAGACACACACAAACACACATACACAGAGCTGGTACACATTCATTCAGAGTGTTCACATTCATGTACCACCACAGACACATGCATGGCTAGCTATAAATAGATTCATACAGACAAGCCTCCATCCACAGTTTATGCATGCATTTCTACACACAGTCACACATGTAGATATGCATTCACACCCACATGCATAAAGCAAAGCTACCACATGTTAAGGCACCCACACACACACACACTCAAACGTACACACACACACACACGCACACACACACAAACACAAACACACACACACAGTCCCCTAAATCCATTTAATGCCATCTCCTCAGCAGCATGTTGACATAAGAGGCCAATGGGCTTAACCAAAGCACATTTAAACATGGGTAAATGAAACCGGCTATGAAAAATCACTTAAGGATGCTTAATCGTGGAGCATATGCGCAGCTTGGCCCAACCATCGGCCAAAGGAAGCTGCTAATACTTTGATGGTGTAAAATGTTTGTAATCTGCTGCTCTTTATGATGCAATCAGAGCTCATGGTAGGAGCATTGTCGCAACTGGTATTCAGGATGCAAAGTTTAACAAAGAAGTGTAAGCGTGTTTTGTTGCTTTGTGAAATAAAAACATACTTGGATGCAGTTGCTTCAAGTACCAGGCCTCATATTTAGCTGAAACCATGCAAATCAAAGGGATTTTCTGTCTGCATTTGTACACCACCCCCCCCCCCTTTAGAAAGTTGTCCAATCCTGTTCAGACAATGAAAATGAATTCTTCATCATTACACAGCGGCTTAAAGTTTAATTTAAGATTTGACTACAGCTGCAATATTTAGCCAATTAATTGCTTGAGTAAAAGAAAATGAAGGAGAAAGTATTTTGATAATTGTCAAGCAAAATGCCAAATATTTGCTGGTTTCAGCTTCTCTCAATATGAGGATTTCCTGTCTAATACATGACAGTAAATGAAACATTTTGGGCTGTGAATGGCTGGCTACAGGAAGCTATGATTGGGTTGCTTTTCATACATCAAACAATCAAAATGATGAAGAAACTAATATTCAAATTAACCAATGGTGGAAAAAAAATATTAGCAGCCATTTAGATTAAAGATTTAGCTTATCTGACATGGCACTAATTTAATATTTGAAAAAATAAATAATACTTTTCAAAACTTGGCTGTATTTGTAAACTGTTTCAGTAACTAGATGGTGAGATCCACTAAGGCTCTCTAATTGTCTTGGGCTGAATTTAACAAGTGGCAGATGTGAGAACCTCTAACCTACTGCACCACCCTGAAAACACACACACACACACACACACACACTCCCCGGAACCCACCCTCTCACAACCATTACTCTAATAATTAGTGCCTCTGAGGCTTTGAATGGAGCACAGCGGGAGCTGAGTGGGTGTGTGTGTGTGTGTACCTGGGTGTGTGTATATTCCAGTATGTGTCATTATGTATGTGAATGTGTGTGTGTAAATGTGAGTGGATGTACAGAAAGTGTTTGTTTGCCTATAAGAGGAGAAAAAAAGTCTGTAATGGCAAATGTACGCATTTGAGAACAAGTGTGTGTATGTGTGTGTGTGTGTGTGTGTGTGTACTATGGGGGCTTTATCAAGTGTCTAGAGACCCCGGGCGGAAGTGGGGAGGGCGGTGTTATGAACAAATAATTGATACAGAAAGAAAGAAATAATTAGCAGATTTGGGCCGGTGTCCACAGCCCCTTATCTCTCCTGCCAGGTCTGCAGAGCGAGGGAGCACAGCGCGAGGGGGGCGGTACTCCCCGGAGGAACTCGCAATGGAGGGAAAAACACTGATGGATGCTCTTAAGGGAAGGCCCCTGGACACACGCAGCACAAAAGGATTTGTCCGCAATTAGCTAGCAGAGTCGCCTCGCTCACCTGTGGCACCTGTTATGTGTGTCTTAGTTGGTGCGTGTGCGAGAGTGTGTTTGCGTGACCAAAAGTGGCGAGGAAAGTGTAGCTGGTAGATGCATATGGGGTGAGCAGGTGTAACAGCAGTGTCTGTGCCGATGATGTAAGAGCGAGAGTGCGAGGTATGGACGTCTTTGTGGTTTTTAAAATGGTGAACATTTAAATGCAAAGTGCGTCCACATTTATTTGTTTGTTGCTGTGGGCAGAGAGAGGTAGCCAGGCAGGATGTTTGTGTCTGTAAATCTGCTTAAAGCACAGTGAACCTCTGGAATATATAAATCACATAAAAACCATAATTTCTTTCAGCAAATTCAAAAATAAAAAATTCACTTGAAAGCCCTTTGTTTACTGCTATAATGGACATGCCAGTTGCAACAGCACTAATTAGCATCAGCAGCACCAAAGTAACCAAGACAGCAGTCAAAAATGTCTTCTATTTATTGTACACTAAAGGCTAAAATAAACTGTCCTCAGACCAGGGCTGACAAACTCAGTATCACCGAAGGCCACACTGGTGACTCAGAGGCACATTAAGGGCCACATGGATATAGCATTAACATGCTTTAATTTAATGTAAAATGCATATCCCATACAGCCATCTCACTTACAATTTGGTTGACACAAAGCCCTGATCCAGTCAAAAGTCAACATAAAAGCTGATTATTCATCATGCCGCTTGGCCAAGCAAAATAATTTCTTATTACAGTTGTACGATGACGCATACAGCCAGAATCACACAGCTACTATCACTACACCTAAAATACAACTGAGTGTCAAACTCATACAACCCACCCATTCAACCCCTAAGTGGGCCAGACAAGTGACACTATTACTTAATAACCCATTTAAAAAACAAACAAACAAAAAAGAAACTCCTCCAAAACACTCCCTTGTAATTGCGTATAAACAACGTTATCTACATGTTCAATAAACCATACATTTATAAAACTAATGAGCCTGAGATGTCTTAAGAAAATTAAGTGCAATTTCAACAATACATCAGCGAGTCTTGAGGTTGGCAGTTCATTACTTGGTCCTTGTCCTACAATTAAAGTGAAATTTAATGTTAATTCACAGAAAATGTCCTATTTTACTATGGACCAGTTTTTTTTTTGTTTTTGTTTTGTTTTTTTACACTAGACCCACTGTTAAAAAAAAATAAAAGCAAAAAACAAAGGAGATTATCTGATATTACCTCAATTTTTGTCATTTAATTGTTTATCTCTTACTTATTGTGTGTAGTATGGCAGTTGATGGATGATGTTTTGTTTGTAAGAAGGCTATAAAACTGGAAACTTCTGGCTTGGATTAAATCGATAGTTCAGGCTTTCATGACACAATCCACTTAAGTCAAATAAAGTGAAAATTGTATCTAGTATCTTTGCGCTTTTGACATTTTACCAAACCATCCAGTCGGCCACACTGGACCTTTTGTTTGGCCTAGATCCATCCATCCATCCATTTATTTACTTTCTTCCTCTTATCCAATTTAGGATCACGACAAAATAATGTATATTTAATTTTGCTGTTTCTACAAGTCTCACATACCCTGATTTACCAGCCTGAAGATAATTGAATACAAGACTGAACACGACTTAATAGCTTTGTTCAAAGATCCTCAATCATATAGTTTACCTATACCATACAGCCCAAGCTTGTGCCATGATGCAAAAACCCCCAAATCTTCAGCTATTTCCTCTGATATGATGAAACTTGCCATTACACTTTCATCTTATGATATTTTGCCCAATGAAACATTCAGTTCAATGAAGTTTTGTTTGTTTTCATGGCTCAATATCTCTGCTGGTGTACAATTTCAAAAACCCCAACAGAAATGTTTTTCTTTTAAAACAGAACTCATCGTGTGGATCTCTCTTCATATCTCAGTAATAAAGTACTTAACTCCCCCATCTCAAACTTGCCAGGCCAAAACTGAGACCCTGAATTGATGTATGGGCTGGATTAAAATTTGCAACGACCCGGATTTTTGCTGGAGGTTTGTCATGTGAAGCAGCCTGATTTTAAAGTGGAACTTTATGAATATGATTATGTGTACTTATGAAGCTAAAGGTTTGTGAGTTATGGACATTTTGGCCTGTCCTCACTTTCTGACTCACTTTCTTCAAAGCAATGTTTGGTTTTTTTAGTGTTATGGTTAGGATAGGAATGGTAAGGGGTAAAGAATTCATTACATCAGAGTGTTTCTGTAACTAACCATCAGTCACAGTGCTGGCTGGTAGTCGGCCCACTAACGTGCGGTCTATACACACTTGTTCGAGCTGAGGTCCTTGAAGAGTCAGGGTCACCAGCACTCCACTGCTCAGCATCACCTGCAGGATATTGCACACAAACCAAAAATCTTAAAATGCTTACAGCTGACAGAGATACACTCATTTAAGTCTTCCATTCAAAAATGTGTGACTTCTTCTTTCCACAAAACAATCCATGTAAGACAGAGTCAGATGATGAGCGGGATCATGTACGAGGTGTTTATCTGTGAGTAGGAAGTGTAACATCACAACTAAAATCCAGAGCTCATTCAACAGGAAACTTTGGCAATAAGTTTGATGTGAAAACGTGACGCTTGCATTGCATACAACAACAATAATGGACTCCCAGTGATGTAGGAGACATCACATATGAAATAGTTCAACTTCTGAAATTAAAATTAGAGAGGACGTGACCGGGTTTTTAGTGGCACTCTACTCTGCATTTTCATCCCTTCCACTCCTTCCTTTAAACAATGTTCCACATTTTGACAGGCTTTATTTAACAAAAGTGAAGACGTGTTTCACAAGAAATCTGTCTCCAAAAGAGATGTGACAGCTCTTTGCAATCATCACAGCTACAACCAAACATTATAGTAAACAGAACAGCTCATAACAAGTTGAGAAAATTGCATTTAAATAAAAAAAACAACAAAAAAAAACAAAACAGTTTATCCTTCATCAGATTGATGCCAAAACTGAAACCTGCACTCTTTAAATTAGCATTAGAAATATATCCCACACCGACATATTCTTTGCCCCACATTCACTTTACTGAGGTTTGGTCACTCTACTTCAACCATGTCTAAGGTGAAAGAAAACAATTAAAAGGAACCCATTATTATTATTATTATTATTATTATTATTATTATTATTATTATTATCTATAAATCAAGAGTCCTAAAGATAGGTTTGAATGCTTAGATAGTGAAGAAATTGTGATTCTTCTGATAATTTAAATGAAATTAATGAAACCTGCTTTTAATACAAAAACAAAGATTCACTACTTAATTGCTCTGCACAGGGATGAGATGTTAAATAAATTCACATATTTTCAATATTTAATAACAGGAAACCTGCTTTTATCAGGATATGCAACATGCAAATCAGCCTTAGGGATGAAAAAAAAATGTTATAATTATGATGACTTTGTTTGAGTGGTAGTATAGTCCCGAGAAACTCTTTATTTGATACTTTACTCACAAAGATGTGACTTTTGGCTGTGTGTGTGTGTCTGTCTACTTGCACACAGTAGGTGTTAGGCTGAAGAGGGTGTGTACCTGGCAGCACTGCTTGTTTCTCCATCTGGTGTGAATGCAGGTGTTGGTCTGCAACAGTTCCTGAATGAGCACGATGGACAAAGAGACAGAGGTGAACCAAGTAACAACAAAAGGGAGGCAGTCTGGATGCTGAGGGCAAGCAAGTGGTTTAGACATGTAAACACTGGAAAACAGAACTGCAAAAGATGTCTGTGAAAGTGTCTGGAGTCACAATTCACTAAGTTTCTAATGCACGAGTTGTCTTGGTAGCACACAGTACCAGGCAACTGCCACCACAGGAGGTCACTGCAGCAGTTCCTGCTCATGAAGAGGTGGAAGAGAGCTGAGAATGGGGTGCAGGTAACAACTGTTCATGTGTGTGTGTGTGTGTGTGTGTGTGTGTGTGTGTGTGTGTGTGTGTGTGTGTAAGGTCAGTCATTCCTGCCACATTCCAAACCCAGCTGGGGTGATTGGATGGGAGGAGAGAGGACAGAGAAGGAGGCGGAGGGTGGGATGTGGAGGTGAGCTGGGGTGTTTCTAGTTTCAGACAATGGTTACGGGTGAGAGGAGGGAGGTGGATGGGTGGGGGAAAGTGTGCATGTGTGCGTGTGTGTGTGTAACAGCCATAGACAGGTTTCAGCAAACAAAGCTAGGTCTGTACTGCTACAAGTACAGAGGGGAGCGAGGGAAGGAGGAGGAAGAGAAGGAGGGAGAAAAAGGAGGGATGAGGGGGCAGCCTGCAGCCCCCTGATCCCGTCAAATATCCCCCTTGATGACAGAGCTCGGCCGAAAGAGAGGTGATGAGAGAGAAGAGGGAGAGAGGAGAACAAACGGGAACGACAGGGAGAGTGAGAAAGAGAGAATGCCCCTATTTGTTAATCAATCGGCCGTTTCGGAAAGGGAAAACTCCAAAAATCCCCAGGGGGAGGAAGAAGATGAGGGGGCATCCAGGAGGGCTGGCGGTGATGGTGGTGGCAGGAGGCACTGAAAAGGAGGCGGATACCTCCAACTCCTTCAGCGAATCGCGTAGCTTTTCTGGTCGGCGTTTCCTGGGGGTCCACGAATAGCCTCGAGCTACAGAGGGAAAAAAACAAAAACACAAAAGAGCTGGGAGATCATGTGACTTAACTTTTTAACACAGACATGGAAATTTTTTAAAAAGGGAACTCATGGGAATTGAAAAGAATGTGGCACCCAAAACCCGGAAAGGATAAAAGTTA
This sequence comes from Pterophyllum scalare, assembly GCA_024447675.2. Taxonomy (NCBI): domain Eukaryota; kingdom Metazoa; phylum Chordata; class Actinopteri; order Cichliformes; family Cichlidae; genus Pterophyllum; species Pterophyllum scalare. The sequence goes on from JAMQGT020013449.1 coordinate 79,913, forward strand.
ATATCTTGGTTGAGATCTGAGTGTGAGAAGGGATGACATGAGGAATGATGGCCAGGTGGAATAAAGAGATGCAGGTAGATGAGGCAGGCAGTCCACATACCAGTAAATGTGTTTGTGAATGCATGCAGAAGGATCGTTACACTATCCCAAGACAAACAATTAATGTTTTAGTTCAACAACAGAAAAAAAAATATTTCTCAATAAGTATTAAGAAAATGAACGACTAAACAAATTTTTCTATCAGAAAGACCAAACAGGTTCTGCTTGTTGGCTGTTTTTCTGTGTTATGTATTTTTGGACTGTCAACTGGATAAAATAAACACCCTGAGCATCTGAACACTGCCAATGATGTTTCCCCCTCATTTCTCTGCATTTAAAGTCCAAGAACTGAAGCACTTAACACTGATGTAAACCTCCCAAGATCTCAACCAGACCTCAAAATATTTAAATAACAAAACACATATGACCCAATACCACATTAAGCTTTTCCTGGTTCAAAATAGGCACTTTTGGGGATAACTTCTGGGATAACTACACTTTAGCTTCATTACAGTTAAAGACATAAATAGTTAAGGCAGGGAGTCCGTGTGGTATTTAACAGATGTGTAGTGTAATACACAGTGTAGTAGATGTATTTTATGCAACTCCAATAAAAAAAAAAAAGTTTAAAATGTTAAATCCCTGCACATGGCATAGCTGAATAGCCAAAGCAAGTTTGCACCTCTTCAGTTCTGTAAAATCCAAAATGACTAGACTAGAAAAGGCTGCCAAAACACTAGTTGACAGTGGAGAGCCTCTTTTCGTGTCGATCCATTCTCTCAGTCAATCAGAGAAATGGCTGTACTGAACGGGACAACCACATAAAAATCTTCCAGATCAAACATGTGGAGTTAGCACTATGGTGACCCCTTGTGAATAAGGGAACAACACTATGTATGTTTTAATGCTAACAAATTAAAAAGGTTCATTGACTGATTAGTAATTCCCAGGCTTAGTGTCAGTACCATACTGCGTATAAATATTTAGGGGGGGGATCCTTTGACATCACATTTTAGCACACGGGGTACCCTCAAGCAGCATAAAGTATTTTAACTGAAACCTTTTCCTAAACCTAACCAAGTAAGTGGTAAACAGACTGTTCAGTGTTTTATAATCTATACCTTCAACCTCCGGAGACCCGAGCTCCCATTTGTGATGGATTTGTAATTTCTCCTAGATATTTGTGATTAGATGGACCTGATATGTTTAAAAATTAAGCTTCCTCTTTGAGCAGGAAGTTGTATTTTGTTACATGGTTGTTACATACTTTTATGGGAGAAAAAAATGTCCTCAGATGTGGACAATGAAATTATTTTATAGCATAACACAACAAAAGCAACACAACTTTAAGTATGAAACACTATTGAGCAGAATAAAGTATAAGGTGCAGCAAAGCCAAGATGTAATGTCCCCATATGTGGACGCAGGGTCTCAGAAGGCTATACACCTACGCACACACTGTGATGGATGCTCTGGGGTCAATTTGGGGGTTAGCATCTTGCTCAAGGAGACAGCTTTTGACGTGTAGACAGGAAGTCGGGGATGAGACCACCAACCTTCTGATTAGTAGATGACCAATTCTACTTCATGAGCCATAGGTGCGCCCTAAAACTACTACTCAGCAGAGAAGCATCTTTGACAGTTGGGACAGGCTCCAGCCCTCCTGCAATCCTGAGATGGATAAGTGGAAGAAAATGTAGTAAGCATTGCTTACTTGGACTATCAGCAGAAATGTGACTTGTTTACACTTTAATTTATAAAGGAAAATATTCTACTGAAAGCAAAATGTCTCTTCAAAGCACACAAACCGATCCTTGAGGAGAAGCATGGACTTCTGGTGCTCTTAACTTATCTCCTAAATACAACCTCACAGTTAGCAGCACATATCTCAACATGGACCATCACTGAGGTCCCCCTCATTTCAATTTCACAGCCCTCCGTTCTCCCCACCCCCTCCATCTCTTGTGGTTAAACAGAGGGAAGGAGGGATATGGAGAAGAAAATAAAGAAACTAAACCAAACGGCTAATCGAATTTTGTGCATCTGCCCACACATAGTACATAAAGTTGAGTTGGGGGGTGGGGGGTGGGGGATGGGGGTGAAGGAGTGCTCAATCCTCCAATGTGGTGCAATCACTCGCCTATCTGTGTATTTTAAAGCCTCTCTTTTCATCTTTATAGGAACGAACCATAGGAGTGGGGTTCGTATTAGAATAAGTGGGAAGAGGAGGTAAACAGATGCATGCAAATGAGGGTGTGGAGGGTGGGTGAAGGGGCGGGGGGGGTAGGAGAGAGAGGGAGGGAGAGGAGGCAGGGGGATGAGTGTTCGTCTCCTGATAAGGGTGTTTGTATTCCAGTACTGGGTGAAAAGCAGAGAGAGTGTGAGGGGAAGAGAGGGTGGGAGAGAACAGAGGAAACGGACAGCTGACTGACTACTGCATGACTATGATTTTTTTTTTTTTTTAAAGATGGTCATCCACTGGTGAGATGACCGGGGCTCAAATACACAGACAACTGTCGCAGTCACTCTTTGGAAACTGCTGGAAAACTTACCTTCACAGAACTGGAGTTTGTCATTGTAGTAGTGATGCTCCGGGGAAATGGCTGGGAACAATAAAGTAGCCATGTTAAGGGAACACATAGCGTATATGAAAAACAGCACAATATTCGGGATTATATAAAAATACTATCTGGTTTTACTATACGATGTAGATAGAAACAGAAAACTAAGCTGGAGCTCAAACATCCCCTTAGCGCCAAGGGGTCATGTTGGCAAAGTACAACCCACAACCGTGCCTTACAGCCTGGCCGCCCTGAGCAAGAGAGTGGCCAGTCTGGTGGCTGGCCCTCTCTGGCAGGCAGAAGCGCCTCCAGGATTAGTAGTATTAATCAGATAAGGGGGTGAAGGGCTAGACAGGCCTAGACATGGGCACCTGCTCTGGGGCTGTGGGGCGTGCATGGGGTTGGGGGGTGGGGTCTGGCTGCGGGGGACCCCAGAGCCACTCCAGTGAGCCTGGGCCTCCCTCTAGTGGGGAGAGGCGGAAGCAACAAAGGGAAACACAAAGAAATACACACAAAAATTGATTTTCATGATGCTTGCCTACAGTCTAGAGTACAAGCAGTGAAGTATCACAGACATGCAAAGATTGTATTCTCACTTGTAGCATGGTTCAAATGTTTATGAATGTTGCCTAATTGACCAAAAAAAGAAAAACTTTACACACATGCAAAGTTGCTTTTCAACTTTGTAACTATATATGATAGGGTTCTGCATAAACACAGTCAAATTTGATCAAAACATGACCCACATAGTTCTGATAAAGTAGAATATCTGCATTTTCAGAGTACAAAACAAAAGCTTAAAATTATTTTCAACTTGACTGTTGCTTATTTGGTCTAATACGAGCATTCAGTGTTAAAGAAACATTAAAAATCCGAGGCAAAGTTTAAAGAGCTTTTGTAGTGCTATAGAGCCTGTAGGGATCTTTGCATGACAAGGTACTATATACTGAGATAATATATGTTTTTAAAAGTAGTTTTTCAAAGTTTGACTGAGGGGACACACATATTTTGCCTCATTTGTATAATCTGAATGCCACAGACCCCATAGGAAAAAAAAGAAAATGTTCAAATTCTATTGTACTCCAATGTAATCTACTGTATATGCAATCGAATCATGACCCAACTATCGTTACACCACTGTGTGAAAATGTTGTGATACTTTTGGATTGTGATTCTTCTCCCCCTCCTCCTCCTTCCACTGCTTCCCCACTCCTCCCGCCACTCTGATATCAAGCCACACTTTAGTAATCCTCCAAATGAAAGGATTTGGAGCAAGAGCATCGTCTCTCCACTGAAGATTGGAATGAAAGAGAAGGCAGCTTCTCAGATGAGAGAGAAGGGAGAGAACCCCATGATGAGAGAGAAAGGGAGAGGGAGAGGACGGGCAAGACAGGGAGACTTACTGTACACAAAATAAGAACAAAACAGAAAAAACTGAGACAAAGAGGAGGAAATTCATGAAAGAGGGGCAGAAACATATAGTATCACACAGTGACAGATCAAAGGAAAACATACAGAACTGATCAAACAAACATATCTATATCGTATTTGAGGAAATGCTGATCAGCCAAAACAATAAAACCATCGGCCTGATATTGTGCAGGCACCTCTTGTGACACCAAAACAGCTTTGACTTGTTAGGGGATGGACCAGGATCTGTGGGGGTGTCTTGTGGTGTCTGGCACCGGGACATTGGCAGTGGATCTGTTGGGTCTTGTGGGTTACAGTGTGGAGCCTCTGTGGATCAGGCTTGTTCTGGCGCATCTTGTGGATGCCCCACCGAATAGCGATCTGGGGAGTTTGGAGCACAGGTCAACCTGTCTGTCGGACTGTTCCTGAGCATTTCTTTTTCTTTTTTTAAGTATATGTGGGTGCAGTGACCAGATGCAAATGCATACTGAAACACTGCGTAACAGCAGTAGTTAAAAGTAATCTTTAATATTTACTTTTCTGCATATCACCAACATTTTACATACTTTACACGGTGCTAAAATTTTGGACAACAATGAAGTCACTCTTGTCATGAGTTTTAACTGGAATGCTGCAATATGAAAAAAATAACAGTTAAACTCCAGTTCTAAAAGATGAAGCCAACGTTTGAGTACCAAAAACTGCAGTTTCTTTAGTGGCCACTTGAGGCTTGGCTCCAAGAGCAAGTCCCCCCAGTGTTAAAATATCCAATTTAGCAGCTTAATTAAACATGCATGGTACAAAAACACAGTTTTGTATCTCCATAGCCATTTTCAGCCTTTATCACAAATGTAGAGTTTGTTTTTTAATTACTCCTTGTTTTAACTTAACTTAGGCATAAATTTAGAGGGCAGCTGCCAGCTGCAACCAACTGTGTCTGCCTCCACCTGTCTTCAAGGCTTCACCTAATTGAATTCAAAGAAATTGACCTGAAACATTTCTGTGGTGCCTTTTGAAACATTTGCAATATAATTACATGCCAAATAATATGACTTGCTCTTTGGTTAATTGCTTTAACAGACTCTTCAAGAAGATTGAGTGAAATTAGTGCCAAGTATATTACTTGGCACTAATTAGCAGCTATGTATGGCTATGAATTGCCCCCTTATGCTGCTTGCTAAGCAAGCTTGCTAGTGTTAGCTAATAACATAGTACCTCTATCCTCTCATCCAAATATGGCTACTTCTGGCTCCAAAAAACAAGAGGTCAGCTGCCCAAACACTAGTGGAGAGGCTTAAAAATAGAGCCTTGCAACCCAGCGGCTGATGTCATGATGGCTGTGCCCACCTGATATATACAGTCTATGGGGAAAAAACACCCAAAAAAAACCTATTCAGCAGATTCTTCAAGGTATGACACACAATGTCTCTACATTTGTGTGTGGTACGTGCCAAGGGCCACTCAATGTATATATGCTTGAATTTTCAATAAATAAAAACAAATAATCTAAGTAAATGAATAAAAATATTGCTCACACACACACAAACACACAGGAGGGAAAAAAAGAAAAAAAAAAAAGAGGCGAAACCTGAAGGATAAGGAAGCACATCCCCAGGCTGCAAGGATGGTGGGAGAGCGATTTCAGCACTTCCTGATGGTAAGGGAAGCCTCCTGGCCTGAGGCAATATGAAGCCGGACTGCATGGGGCCCCTTGCTATGTGATCCAGGAGAAAGTCAACAGCTTAGTTTTCCTATCACTATGTGGCAGGACCCCGGGTCAACAGGAACACAGGGAGTGTAAGAGATAGAACCACAGAGGCCTAATAAAATTTTAGAGTGTGTGGTATATACATGTGTATATAAGGTTTTAGGGTGTAAATCCTACATACTAATAGGCTCTCTGTGGACACGTAGATGTGTGTAGGACACTGAAATACACAGGACCAATAATCTGTGTGTCAGGAGGAAGCAAAAAGCCCTTCTTTATATATAAGGAAATCACATATATTCCAAGAACAATACAAATGCAACTTATCTTAAACACAAACAGACATCCAATATAAACACTATTTACCTGGCTCTCCTTTATCATAGTACTGATAGGTGCCAATATCTGTATCTGTGGGGTGAGAGAGAGAGAGAGAGAGAGAAAGGAGAGCGAGATGAACATCTAGCTGTCAGGGAAAAGCAGAAGACAGATCAGCAATTTCGCACCATGGGATAAACAATCGCTATCAGCCAGTGGCCTGTCCCGTCTGCCAGCACCACAGTTTAGATAAGACCCTGTAAGGAGGGAGGAGGAGGTAGGAGGGTGGGCTTGGGGGGGTCCGAGCCAATATAGAAGGGGGGGGGGCCGAGGGGTATTAATAAAGACAGGAGTGTGCCTTCACCCATCCCACCTGAGGGACAAACACTGATTTATACACATGCAACATATACATTTTTAAAAAAGGAGATACAGAGTCTGTGGACAGCGACAGAAATGTATGACCGACATACACATGGCATGCAACGAGCACAAACACACAGACACACACTGATAGATTTACACACATACACGCACAAACTGCTGAGTTGAGACTTTTTCTGTTATTGAGTGTTATTCCTGCAGGCCCCAAAACTATAAGCAGCCAGTCTCGGATTTGCACAACACATCGTTTCTTTATCGCTCCACTACTCTTGCTGCCTCTGCTGCTGCTCCTGAGGCCAGGTCACACTAATACAACAGGAGAGCTGATGGCAGACACACAAACACACATAGGCAAACACATATACCACATATACCATATGAGAAAACATGCACTCACTGCTCAGCAAATTAGCTATTTTGGAAATTAGGATAGATAGATTCATTCTTGTAAATGCATGCTCATTGAAAAGACACACACACACACATTTAAGTAATGGCTTAGTGTTGCTTTTTGACACAAAATATAACCTAGATTAAACAGTGACCAAGATGACCTTTGACAAGTTGTATTAAATCATGTAGATCTACATTAAGCATTGTCATTGTGAAACGTCCTTGTAGTGACAAGTTTAAAGACTTTCCATAAAAATAAAAACTTAATTCAGGCAAATGGATTACATCATCTCATAAATTCTTAACTAAACTTTGAGGGACATCCATCCATCCATCCATCCATCCATCCATCCATCCATCCATCCCGACCCCTGTGAGAGGAAGATCAAGGGAACCGTTTACCCTGTCTGGAATAGGGTTACCAGTGCCCCACCTCAGAGCCAAGCCTGGGGAGGGTGCTCGAGAGAGAGTGCCTTGTGGCCAGGCCTTAGCCGATGGGGCCCAGCCAAGCGCAGCCCAAAGAGGAGACATAGACCTGCCCTCCTGTATAGTAGGCCAACATCCGCAGGAGGTGTTGTAGGGGTCGGGTGCACTGTGTGTTGGGCGGTGGCCAAGGGCGGCTATCGAGGTTGGCCACTGGGACATGGAACGTCACTTCTCTGGTTGGGAAGGAGCCTGAGCTAGTGCACGAGATTGAGAGATACCGGCTAGATAAAGTTGGGCTCACCTTAATGCATGGCTTGACCTCTGCAATCGGTCTCCTGGAAAGGGGCTGGACTCTGTTCCAGTATGGAATTGTCCCTAGTAAGAGGCGGTGGGCTGGGGTGTGCATCTTTGTATCCCCTCGGCTTGCTCCCTGTACTTTGGAGTTTTTAAACCGATGGATGAGAGGCTTGTTTCTCTGCATCTTTAGACCAGGGAAAGGGCCTACACTGTTGTTTGCACTTACGTGCCAAGCAACAGTTCAGAGTACCCAGCCTTCTTGGAGTCGATGGGTGTGGTGCTTGAGTGTGCTCCATCTGGTAACTCTTTCATCCTACTGGGAGAATTCAATGCTGACGTGGGCAATGACAGTGAGACCTGAAGGGGTGTGATTGGGAGGAACAGCCTGTCTGATCTGAACGCGAGTGGTGTTCCGTTATTGGACTTCTGGGTTAACCACAGTTTGTCCATAATTAACATCATGTTTGAAGGATGTCCCTCTGCAACGTCACATGGAAATCTGGGGGTGGTGTGGGGGTATCTCTAGAGTGGCAGAGTGGGGTGGTGGTTCCAATCTTCAAGAATGGATACTGGAGGATGTGTTATAGTGGGAAATCACACTCTGCACCCTCCTCGGGAAGGTCTATGCCAGTGTGCTAGAAAGAAGAGTTCGTCCATTAGTTGAACCTCAGATTCAGGAGGAATAATGCAGTTTTCATCCTGGTTGCGGAATGCTGGACCAGCTCTTTATCCTCTCAAGGCTATTCAAGTATGCATGGAAGTTTGCCCATCTAATCGACATGTGTTTTGTGTTTAATGTCCTCATTTGGCAGTCTCTGGATCAAATTAGCATCATTCATTTAAAATCTTACACCATCTTCTGTTGAGGTCTCCCTGTGCAACAGGTGGTGAGCTGTGCAATGCTGTGAGCAGCTATTAAAAATGTGATTAACACATGCAGAACACACACAACATTTCCTAGCGCTGCACTGCCTTTATGAGTTCTATACTTTTGTTTTTGGGGTAGGCATATATGATGTAAGTAAGGTGGTGATAGGGAGCGTCACACCTCAGCAACCAGGTCTCTTCCCTCAGATGTATCCATCCACATTTTTCTCAGATAGCAGAAAACACACACAGTGTCAAGAAAAAAAAATAAACAAATAAGGATATGTCACTGTCACCTATGATAAACACCCTCTCGTACCTTCCTGTGTACACATACACCCACACATACACACGCACAGCCTCCGAGAGACACTATCTTTGCCTCAAGCTCAGCAGACTGTGAAAGACAAGACAGAATGGAAGGGAAGAGAAAACAAGAAAATGGAGAAACAAGATGGACTGATAGGTGAAGAGTAGAGTACCTCACAAAAACTGCCAGAAAAGTCAAACTTAGACCACACTTGGCCCAACAAGGCAGTTTCTCAACGCACACATGATGACAACAATGGTGTGCAGGTAATTTACAGGTCTCGGAGAGCACTGTTTGCAGAAAGCTTCCCACAGACAAAAGACTCTTTAATTAGCTTTTGTTCCATTTAAAAACCATTTATTTTCATTTTAAACTCGTGAAAGTAGTGGGGAAAGGCATTTTAGCAAAATGGTTAGACATGAGGTTAGAAAATGGATCAAATGTTTAATTTTTCCCTGTCAACAAATGTGGGATCCTTAGTCGACACACAGATGACTTACTGGTTTCTTAAACTGCTTACACTACAAAGAATTTAAGGTATAATGCCATAAACACTGAAAGCACGAAAAAGTGCAAACAGATAAGGTGAGAACTGATGTCGAGTGAAAGTCAGATTGTTGAAGTAGATCTAAGTAAGGTGAGAAGAACATCTGAAAACAAAGCAAGTGATGACAGAAAGGGCCAGAAAAAGGCAAAGGGAGAAAGACGCAAGGAGGGAATCTATGAGGAGTGAGGGTGGTTGAACATGTTGATAAGTTGTACCTTTAACTTCGAGTGAGCCCTTGGTGGACCACAAGTGTAGCTCAGCCAGGCAGAACGCCATCTGATGGAGGCGTGTAACCAGAGTCTGTGGAGAGGGACAAATGAGAGAAAGAACAAATGAAAGACGAAGAAGGGGCAGAGCAAACATGACCGCAGATGAATATCTTGATGAGACAACATAATAGACTGGCTTATTTATGTCAAAGAGTCAAGTGAAGCATTGCGTGTAGGCACATGGGCTCACAAACACATAGACGCACTTTCATGATAACAGAGATGAGGTAGTATCCTTTACTTTAGGTTTTAATATAGACCGTAGAAAAAGAGGCAAGCACATGAGGCAGAGAGGTGGTACAATTAGGTGATCACTGTGCACTGGTTTGATTAAATTCTGCTGTAGGAACAACTAGTTCCTTCGGCTCAATGAGCTAAAATATATAAAAATCCTGGTGTACAGGTCCAGTGGGGCATTGGTATGCTTGTAACGTGCTTGTAAAGATAAATTCTGATAATCTGAGTCAATCTGCATTTTTTTTTTTTTAACCAACCATTTTGTATTTGTTTTTAAATAGCGTGTCAAGATAAAAGTGGCAGAGAAAAAGAAAACACCTAAGCTTTAATGGTGTCCCGTAAAAATATTATTCAACGACAAGGTTAACATGTAAGAACAGAATATAATGACATCTGACAGCACTGCTGTCTCATTAGCCAATTATCAGGAACAGAAGTGTTATTTAAAGAACATATAACAAATACCTGGTTGCAAGACAACAGTCTTCTATAGGCAAAGCCTGTTACAGTTACCAATTATTCAGGTGTAACTAATTAATACCAACATACCCCAAAAAACAAAAAAAAACACAGACCCATGCATAAACTCAAACTGACAAGGTGACGAGCAATGATGCTCGCACTTTCATTCACACATCACATTTGTGTAGTGATGGACGAACACTTTGGGGCTGACAGTTCAGACGAAGCAGGCAGCATTTCCTATTTCAGCTAATAAACACAGCCTTGGCTTTCCCCTCCTTCTTTATTACACACGTTATTCTCCAGGCAGTTCCCATCGCCTCCTGAAGGGTTAAACTGTGGCTCTCTTTTCGTCCACTTTTGTTTGGTTTCCTCCTCTACTGCTGATATTGTGTGTTGCTGACTGTCTAAACAATATCCCGGCTGCGTTTATTGAACAACTTGTGATGTTTCTGTAATAAAAACATTTCTTAGTGGAATAATAAAATATCACAAATGCTATCACTACTGTTCTGAGTGCGGCAGCTAGCGGATGTTGCTATTAAAAAAAAAAGAAAAGATTTTTACATTTTTGACTATTGCAAATATTACGGTAACAACACGCTGTCCTAAATTTGAGGAGTGGAGATGCACACGGTGAGACTGAGAGAAGAGAAAGGAGAAACTAATGAAACCATAAATGACATAAATGCACTCCGCTGAAATGAGGACTAATATTTATCTAGCCATTGAGGCTTTGCGCCCCTCCCCAAAAAGGAAAATCACTGCAAAAAAAAATTTCTCCACCAGCTCTGTTTAAGTGGGATTTAATTTACTCAAGCATAAAATACATTTTAATCAAATTGCCATGAATAAAAGGAATATGCATGAACTTCTGCTAAGTAAGGTAACACAGACTCATTGCTTTACCTATGCAGACCAACTGTGCTTGTGTGTGACCATTTGTGCTTAACAAAAACCCATTTTGAACCTGGAAAAACCCTGCTCCACATGTAATACTGCAGGGTCCTTACTGTAAGCTATAAAGCACCTTGAAGTGACTGCTGTGAACTGATGCTAAATAAATACAATTAAACTCAGTTGAGTTAAATATGCACTTTTTATACAGGTATCTGTCCAATCAGTTTTTTAAAAAAAATTATAACACTGAAATGGTCTTTATTTTTTCCATCATTGATTATGACAGAAGATTTTGGTGTTGTACTCCGTTTTTGTGTGATGTGATATGTATTGTGTTGAACTGCTGTCTTGAAAGGAAATTACTCCATAGGCACAAAAATTGATAAGCCTAACATAGATTTAATTACATATACTACTGCCCCAGCATATGAGACTAAAATCCAACCAGGGATGAACTCAGATCAGCGCACAGTTGCAGGTTTATGCTCCTCTCAGGACAGTGTGAGATCTCTCTATAGTTTGTATGTGTAGCAGTATTGCTGTCTTGTCCATTAACTCTATCTCTGCAGTTAATGCTCTCTGTCTTTCCCCTTGTCTTGTTTTCTGTAGTTAACACTGAGAGGGGGACTCTCTCTTATCTTTAACCTCATAGAAAAAAAAAATCTAATTTTGCCACTCAACTCCCACAACTAGGAGTTCCAACAAAAATAGAAGTAGATAACACAGGGTGCCATGAAAACGCTGGGGCTGGCATGGCACGGCAGTGATGGCGAAACGAGTTTACTGACATAAGAGGATTCTTTCATCCTCTCCTAACCATCTTCTTTTTTTTAAAAGAGGAAGTCAGCCCTTTTGGACTGAAAACTTAATTTCAGCCAGCTTTCATTCTGTTATTGCCAGTCTGGCTAGCTAGTGTGGGTCTCAGGGAACTTCTATCAGAACAGAAGAAACAAGGAGACTGATGGAGATACAGAAAATGACAGCACAAATGGGGGAATTTGTGCTGGATGTGATGTGTTTGTGAGGCCCGTGTTCACATTTGTATCTGAACATGTAAGAGAAAAAAGACTTCCAAATGTAGACATTTTTGCTCTTTAAAAGGGAAAATATTAATTTAATGGACACCGACATGAATGAGAACATATGAGGGCAGACATATGAAAATTTTCAGACACATACACACACACACAAAAAAACCAAACAAACCCAAAAACAGACAAAAGGAAAAATTTACATCTAAGAAACACAAATCAATTAGTGATTAGAGGTTGTTACTTGCTTTGAGACTGCATTGTGTGTCACCCAAATTACACACAGTGGCAACCACTGGTTTGCTAAGGAAAACAAAAAGTTTGACTGTTGGTTGCAGCAGGTTGTTTGCAATTGCTAGGTGAAAAAGGTTGCAAAGAGGTGCAACTTGTCTGGAAACACTCACCAACTTTTTGCAGTGTTTCACCTAGTGGCTGCCAGCAACCATAAACTCTTGGTTTCTGAAACAACATAGTTTAGTATAAATCAGCACTATGCAACTCATATTTTAATTCAGCTGTTTGAAGTGTGGCTCTTCAGTTAATTCGTCCATGTCAGTATGCTCCCTGAGGAAAAAAAAAAAAGCTCCCTATCCCTGCTTTAAATGATTTGAAGCTTTGCTCCATGATGGCATAATCTGAGCACATTAGAAAACATACTAAACAGAATAATTTGTGATTTTTAAATATTAAAGGCTAAATCAGTGAAATATTATACAGATTATCACACATAGATTATCACATACAGATATACGCACTGTATATATATATATACACACACACACACACATATATATATATATATACACACACACATATATATATATATACACACACATATATATATATATACACACACATATATATATATATACACACACATATATATATATATACACACACACACACATATATATATATATACACACACACACATATATATACATATACACACACACACATATATATACACACACACACATATATATACACACACACATATATACATATACACACACACACACACATATATACATATACACACACACACACACACACACATATACACACACACACATATACACACACATATACACATATACACACACACACACATATATATATATATATATATATATATATATATATATATATATATACACATACACACACACAGCATGCTGCACAGGTCCTGGACAGCTGCCACACACATTCTGATTTCTGGCTGGGGTTGCTGTGGGTTACCTGTCCCCCTGCAGCGCTTTGTGGGGGTGTACAGTCAGTGTACAGAGGAGCTAGGTGAGGGGTTGGAGGGGGTCTAGGTTATTGTACCCTGTCTTTACACTAGTAAAGAGACTGCTTTAACATCAAAGGATGGGGAGGGAAAACATACGACTCCCCTTTCAAAGACAGTCCACAGGAACTACGACCTTGTCTGCTCTCTGCATCTCTTTCTCTGCTCTCCTTTCACCGTCCCCTCTGGTGGTTACTGAGTGTGTGACCGTGTATGTGTTTGAAAGAAAGAGTGACCGAAGGTGTCTTTGTAAGAATGTACTTCAATATGTGTGTGTATGTCTGTAACAGAGACATCAGCATGGCTGTGAATGTTTTAACCTTTTGAGTCTGTCTGTGTCTCATCATGGCAAAATGAGGTCCTGAGATGCTGTAGCAGGAACTAACAAACAAGAGGCTTTGAGCTTTTTTTTTTCCTGGATAAAAATGTCCCTTTGGGGCACGTGACTACTCAGAGTTGTCCCATATATAGTTAAGTCAATGAGTGTGTGCCATTTTAATTTTGTTTTTGAACATTTGGTGAACAAAATTCTATATCGTGCTTAAGTAAATGAACCTCTTCTTAAATGAAATGGATTTTAAAAAATTATATTTTAATCCTGGTAATATTCCTTAGGAGAAGGACCAAAATCTCTTTGGATTGTACCAACCATCCAAAGATAACAACCCAGATTGATCTTTATGTTTGTGGAAACATCTCAGATTTTGTCAACACGATATTGTCGTCAGTGAAGATCAAGACTGAAAACTACCACGGTTAATGCCACTGCCCTACTACACTCCTGATATAAAAGAGTGTTTATCTCACGTATAAATATAATATTTTAAATGAGAAATCTGGCCTTGCAGTAGGTTAAAAAAAAAAAAAGTAACATTCTGATTTTGAGGGTTAGGGTTGCCTCACAGCAAGCAGGTCCTGGCTTTGAATCCAGTTCTTCCAGTGTCTGCGTTTGTCCTTGCCCGTTGTTGCAGCTTCCTCCCAAAGTCCAAAGACATGCACATTAGGTTCAGTGGTGATACTAAATTAGCTGTAGCTGTGAATGTGAGTGTGGTTGTCTTTCTCCCCCATGTTAGCCCTGTGATATATAGGCAACCTGTCCAGTGCACACCCTGCATCTATGACAGCTGGGATAGGCTCCAGCCTAACCACAACCCTGAATTGTGTGAAAAAAGAATGGATGGATGGATGGATGGCTTCTCTCTCGTGATTTCTTCAAATGCATAACATCACTTTCTGATTATCACTGACTTGTGGCTAGAGTTCCCACAAGCTGCCGGCTTTTTGAAAAGCTCACTCAGGGAATAATTCATTAATATGAGGTGTATTCGAACAGACCTGAGTACAGGTCCTTAAAAATCAAATGCCTTACCTGATTTAACTTTGGGCCATTTGTGATTCAAGCTCAGCATGTCCAGACAGCTTCCAGTACAGCTGCTGTTTTAGATCATTACCTGGAATTTCTGTTCTGAAAAGGGACCACAAGATGATAAGGTGCACAAGAAGATCATCTTGAATGGGAGATCTGCCACGTTTGAGTCAGGTAAGGTTTCAAGTATTTTTGTAGGGCAATTTCCTGAACTTTTCAATTGCAACTCACATCATCACTAGTCAGTGTATGAACCTGCAGATTCCCAAGTCTGATGCGCACACTTCTTGCTCATTATATCCAGTTTCACAACACAAAAGGTGATGACACAAAAATGCTCAGCTCAAGGCTTCATAACAGGACTTCAGTGGCTATGTGATGTGAAGGTCTTGACAAATGAAGTACAATTCTACAATAAATCCAGGGTCTGTGGAGGCTGGGGTCCAGATCTGGAGCCACTGCAACCAGAGCGAGACGCAGCACTGTAAGCCTGCCTGCATTTTGTGGCATGACATCTCAAGAATCCTCTCCTACAGGTGTGTGTTCGGGTTTTTTTTCCCCTTCAATGTTTATAACACACACACACACAAAAATGCCAGAGGCAGTCCTGTCAGTCAGTGAACTGCCCCATCACTGCAAGAAGAGTGATGTGATAAATTACAGGGTTAAACAGCTGCCACAGGGTGACTGACACAAGGCCATCACAGGCTTGTCTCGTTCCCCCGCCCTACAACACACACACAAAACTTCACTAAACATCACACATACCGCTGTTCCCTTCTCACCTACCTGGCTCTGTAAATTTGTCTGTCACTTTTTCCCCTCCTATTTTCCTCATGTACCTTCACTTATCATCCCTCTACCTACTTGTCCCTTGCCTTTTATCTCCCCCCCCCACCCCCTACTTTCTAGTCTAGTTTTTCTGAGGTACCTCCTATTAGAAATGCATTAAGCTTTCTGACCCTGTCTGCAAGCGTTCACTCTCTCTTTCTGGCAGTGGCTGCTCACCTCACTCTTTGTCTCGTCTCTCTCAAAAAGGACGGCGTTTCAAATTTTCGGACTTTTTTCCCACACAAGTTTTATCTCCCACATACGCTCTCAGCTCCTGCCTTGTCTTGTTTAGACTCAGAGAGAAACTTGGCAAACATGAAGAACATACAAAGACAGACCAGAAGTTACATGCCCAGAGAGAGATAGGTAGGGTAACAGTGTGTAAATGTGAGTGTCTGAGTGCATACAGTATTTTCCAATCTCAGGTCTGAGTTTCTGTCAAGTCTCAGTCACTGACTGCATCAACACATGCACTCATGTATTCAGCGGACACACTCAGGCACTCTGATCAGTCCGACGTTGCGTACACTCCAATCTCTCAAATTTCTGATATGTGAACTCATACAGCAGCACTCCAGAACATATGAAGGGATATACGGTATGGTCGGCACGTATTCTCCTATCTTTTGATTCCTAAGGAAATGTACACATGCACACATTTACATACATATGAAAGCACGCACAAAGACTCACACAAGCTCTTATCGTCAGCATACCCTTGAGGGGCAAGTCCTCAAGCTCCGAGTGTTGTACCAAAGCAAAGAAAGAAGGGCAAAAGCTGAAACCAACACGTGTTTAAAAGACAACTGACATAATAGGTGAAAATGAGCACGAAACAAAGAATCCAAGCAGTGAAAGAACTCTAACATACATTATAATATATATCCATATACAGAAGAGACTGAGATAAGGTGATGGAGCAGAGACCTGTGCAAATTCTCAGGAAAAATCCCTATGATAACTATAACAGCCCTATCCAACACATTAAGCCTATCCCAGTTGTTATAGGGCGAAAGGAAGGGTAAACCCTGGACAGGTTGACAGTCTATTGCAGAACCCCATTAGAGTCTAAAAACAGGCATAAAGCAGAATAAGGCTACCCTGTGATAAGCTACATGACTATACCTCAGGCTTTGTTTTCCCCCAAATTCAGACCCACTCCTAAAGAGTCATACAGGGACTTCATGGTGTCCACATCCATCTTTTATAACTTCTGTGGTGCTGTATTAAATATTATAGCCTCTAGTTGTTACTATTGGAGCTTCAGTGTGCTAGTCATATTGTTGTCAAGTTGTCTCTGTCCAACCAGTATTTCAAACACTACTTCAGTGGTTTTGTTACGGACCTAAGGCATTACAGGGCTCCACCCACTGAGGGAAGATAAAGAGGGGACAAAGTGAAGGCAGTGAAGCCTTGTGGCAATGTATGCACTTAACCATGCACACACAACCACAAGCAAGTACAATGTATAAGCTCAACTGTCCCATTACAAGAAAGAGGGCTTGGCAGAGGAGAGCAGAGGGTGGGCAAAGTGGCGCCAGGCAGCAGGCTGAATACCTTTCATAGAGGGTCCCACCGGAGCCCATTGAGCTGTCAGCAGAAGAAAAATAGAAGTGATGGACAGCTAGAACAAAATGAGGTAAAGTAATACTATTTAAAACAGGTGACACGTACAGTAGCTCTGCGTGAATGTGCGTGTGTCTCTGTTTTCTGCAGGACATGACATTCAGTGGGAAAACGAATCATTACAAGACTGCTGGGCAACCACACTCTCAAGTCAGTTTCTGTCTGGAGGCATGTATGTAGTGTTGTGTGCAGAAGAAACCAGGTGATCGCTTGAAGCACCAGTTCAGGTTTGGGGGTGTGGGGAGGTGAGGAGTTGAAAAGTTCAGGAGTGCCGAGGGAAACAAAGCGGAGAGACACACTATACAAACAAAAAAACTTTTTTTTTAAATTTCATACATAGCAGTCAGTGTGGGGGGGAATACTGTTAATTCACTGTGTTAAGAAATGTATAGGATGCTAACCAGATGCGACTAGAGTCTCAAATGACCAGCAACGTAGCTGATATTTCCTGACTGGGCTTTTACGAAAGCAGGCTTGGATTTGGGCGGAAGAACATGATATGCATCATACAATGGTCATCTTTGGCATTAAAGAATTTTCCCTTCTTTAAGGGGTTTGAACTTCTTTGTATCAACACATCAGGAAAGTCAGATAAAATTTTACTTTCCGGCTGCTGAAGATTGTTTTTAGGAAGTTACTAGGATGACTGGTCCCATGAACTTCACTTCTATTTTAACAACATGCATGCATGGAAAATGAACACTCATTAAAGTCGTATCACATCTTCTGTCAAGTAATCAATTCATCAGCTAAATAAGACCTAGATTTCTGTTTGTGAAAGCCCTAATAATTTGCCATCTAAAGAATTCTTTGATAATAAAAATATATATAGACATTATCATCACTGACTTTTAAATAGGTTCCCACAAAACAGTTCTTTCACAAGGAACACATTTCTAATAATTCACAAGCTAAACAGGACATGTAGAACAGGTTTTTTCTTTTCTTAATCAGCATTTTCCTCAGATGCACATCTCTTTTTATTGGCATTTGAATATTTTTGTTTTCTGACTTACATTTGAACCTCTTTTCTTTTTCATTGTGGTCTAAGAGAGAAACAGCAATTTTACTTTCTACTAAAAAGTATTAAATAATTTAAAGAAAAAAAAAGATACAGACTGTAATTTTTTCCACATAATCTCTCAGGCTCTCTGTGTCCCTGTGCTTTTGTGTGCATGTACAAGAAAAGGAAAGAAGAGATGAGAACAGGGAGGCAGAAAGATGTGCAGAGGCTCTTGGAAGCACACGTGTAAACATCATTAGAGGAGGTAATGGAGGGACGAAGGTGGGAAGTGGGAGAAAACCCTCTTCCAGCAGAGGTATTTACCCAACGCCTGGAGCAGAAACACAAACAAGCACCAGTAATGACTAAGAGTGGTGATGAGAGACAGAGAGAAAGATGTTTGGTGGAAAACGTGTAACTGATTGGGTAGAAAATGTGGTGGAAAAGACAAACACCAAAAGAGAAGGAGACCTCTGGCTTGATGAAGCCAATAAAATGTTTTATCGCTCAAAGATTTCTATATGTAGACAGGATTCAGCAAAACCTGTGGCAGGCATCTGTAACTCCTGTTCAGCTAATAGGTCTAATCCAGGCAAGTGTTTCCCTAAAAGCTGAGTGCTCCACCCTAAAGCAACATCTAAGGCCAGGAAAGGCAATACTTCCAAACCTGGTAGCACAATTGCTGCCTGACTTCAAAGGGATTCTCTGGGACTAGAAGCCTCTCTGGTATCTGTCCCCTGTCACAGTGAAGGTGACGCATGTCACGCTGACTGTGGTTTTGTTTATGTTGTTGGATTTGATTCTTTTTAAACCTGTCTGGTGCCCCGTTGTTTGCCCCTCACCTTCTGACCACAAACACATCTATAAGCAGCAAACATGCACACACACACAGAGTACAAAAAAATATCTATTTTTGCACAGACACATGCATAAAGTAACAAAAACATAGGACTCAAACATTTAAAAGAATATCCATGCAAAACGTGTACTTACTGCATATCCACCACAAGTAGTCATTTCAAAAAAAAAAAAAAAAAAAGGGCACTGCATTCATAATTTTCTCCATGGAGAAAGTAATTTGTTATACTACATTAACACATTAGTTTTGTGTTACTCTAACATGGCCTGAGTCTCACTGTCACATAATTACCAGTTAACAATGACAAGTACACTTCTACACACAGATGCAAAAATACTGTCATAATAAGGACACACAAAATCATTCTCAAAAGTGTTTAAGTATTAACATAAAGCTGAAAACCATATTATTTTAATTAATTAATTTTTTGCCTTGGATTTGGGTGGAAGACCGTGATATGCATCATACAACTGTCATCTTTGGCAAGAAAGAATTTTCCCTTCTTTAAAGGGTTTGAACCGCTCTCTGTTGTCCAATCTTAGTGAGCATGTGTGAACTCCAAGCCTCAGCTGCTGGTTCTAAGTTGAGTGGCACTCAGTGGGGTCTTCTGTTGCTGTAGCCATTCTGCTTCAAAGTTTGATGTGAGCAGTGTGCAGTGTGTTCTCTGTGCTCTTCTGATGCTCTTCTGCATACCTTTGTGGCCCCTTTCCCAGAGAACTGCCACTCACGGGATATTTTATCTTTTTCCAGACCATTCTCTGTAAACCCTAGGAGATGGTTGTGTGAGAAAGTCCCAGTAGATCAGTAGTTTCCTGTGGACCCAGCAACTACACCATGTCCAAAGTCATTTAATTTACCCTATTCCATTCTTATGCTCACTTTCATGCCTAAAAGCGCTGAGCTACTGCCATGTGACTGGCTGATATTTGCATTAACACCTAATGAAGAGACAAGTGAGTGTATATCCACTCCTTAAAAATGGTAGACTAATCTGCTATTTTCCTCCAACATCAACACAAACAGAAGTTAGCTGATTGTAGCACAAGTGTGCAGGAAAGGGGCACATCAGATCATTTTTTCCTCTTTCTGCCCATTGCACAGATAATTGAAGAACTTACTAGTAATGAAAATAATGACTTATAAATCAAGGGGACCTTTAGATTCAGGTGATAATCCTTGACTTTAATACCTTTACTATTTTAATTTGATGCCTGTGTCTATCTAAGTGCTAAGTACTTTAAAACCAATAAGCATTAACCAATTTCAAGACACAGAAACTACTTTTGATTTCAATTGGTGATGAATAAGAATGCACCTGGGTACGTTACATGTCTGCATCTCTGCGAAGTTTCAGAAGCAAAACAGGCTCCAGCTTTGTTTTTGAGTCTGTACGCACATCCAAAAAGCATCCAGCTTAGCTAAAACTTCCCTGTTGTGTACACAACCACATATGCACTTTCAGGTACACACAAACACACCTGTCAAGGTCTCATGAAGACTAGGCCCTTTCAAAGTTGTTGTCAGATGCACTGAGTGAGATGGACCCCGGCAAAACGAAAGGTCACAATGAACGTCCCCTAGACTTCTCAGCGGTCTTATTTCCCCGTCACACACGCACACACACGCTGTCTGTCACCCCCCAGACGAGGCCATGACACCTTGGACACCTCTCAGCAGGCAGTGCCTCCCTCTGTCCATCTGCTCTCTGACAGGTTGACATGGCACAGAACGGTCGGACGTCGATGGCACTCAGAGCAAGAGGTTTGTTCTCTTTGCTGTGACCTCAGAGATGGACACTGGTGTCATATCTCTGTTCTCCCACTGCTACAGTCGACTCAGAAGGGGAAATAAAATCCTTTCTAGCATCGACTCAACTCTTCTTCTTCTTCTTTGCTGGCAGTTGTCTGTCATGTGCATCACTATAGGATCTGAGACTGCAATAAACATATTCTACAGATCAAAACTAATTCTTTGACAGCAGCTGTAATAATCAAACTTATCAGCTTGTCTAATTCATAGAGTCTGATTGCATTTAATCAATCAGCTCCATATTTCTTTTTTTTTTAAATTATTCTTGGACTCTCTTAGTAGCTTTGAATGGTTCACAGTTCAAAATAATCTTTATCACACACCCCTTTAGTTCATTCACTGTCTGGGCTATTTTAGCCCCCCCTCCCAAAATCATTCTTCTGACTGGCTACCTCTGGCAAACAGAAGGTTTGCACAGCTGGTGAGTGAGTCTCTGTGTTCACTCCCAGAGCTGTGTGCCTGAGATGACCTTATGAGGGATATCGACTCACTGACATCACACACATCCTAGATGAGAATGAAATTGTTTGAAACTGTGTGTTTAGAGAAGTCAGAGCTCACAGGGATTATTTGTACACAAAGTAACTCAATATTTGAGATGTTAGACATGTTTAATATAAGAACCTGTTTTGTACTAATATTCATGACAGAAGAAGGAAAACCATAATAGGTCCCCTTCAGTAGATTTCTTGCTGTTGTTTAGGCAGCAGGGATGCCACTTGTGTAGTCAGTTAAAACCCAGAGTCGACAACTTTGACAGAAACTGCAAATAAAACTGTCATAAATTTTTAAACCATAAATAAAAATGTATTTACTTTCACCTCATGCTCATTTTTTAAAAAAAAACAACCTTTTTCTTAAAATATATTGTAATTTGCTTTGTCTTTAAATCCTACCAGGCATCAGTAGAGCATAGATAAGATAGAAAGATAAATAAATAGACAGTGCTGCTAACTGCCAGTTGCTTTGGCACTGTCAGATTAGATGCTACTGTTCAGACATAAGAGCAAACATTGGATTGATATCCAATCCATACACTGGATATTACTGGATAAAGCAATATGTAATATGGCTGTGTAATTAATTTACATATTTACAATTATGGATTCCCGTAAATATTAAACAGATTCTAAATCCAGCACACCCCTTTTCTTTACAACCACACACATTTATCCTGTCTAAAAGTCCAAACTCACTTCCTGGCATGTTTCTGCAGTTCAGCTTGAGTCAAGATGACGGAAACAGACATTTTTGGTCACCAGGAAAGGTACAGCCTTTGGAACCACTGATTTCTAGGAGCACAGAGAGGAAGTTCAAACCCATGGGGTTTAAAAAAATATATATAAAAAGTTACCATTAAAAAAAATGGGTATAAAGGCAATAAAGACCAAAGCTCCAATAAAGACTATTTATACCATAATGGGGTGGCCCTTACTGGAATGGAAACCAGTTTCTCTTTTTCTGTTCACCATTAACTGCTAAACAAAATGGTACAATCTTTAAAACTGCATGTACTTATGGATACACATAAAAGCTATCACCCTGCTTACAGAGAGAGTGGCAAAATAAACAGTATACCCCGGGTAAAGTTTGGCCTTTGTATCTCTACTGTTTCTGATGCATTTTCAGCTTTCCGTCAGCACAGTCTGATAATTTGTCGCCTGCAGTAAAGAGGTCAGTCAAACTACTGTTGAGGTTTAAAAATCCATGTATGAAATAAGACAACAGTGCACGCACGCACACGAGCGCGCACACACACACACACACACACACAGTTATTCTCCATCTGTCTGAGAGAGCAAAAACATCCAGCCGTGCGTAAAAACAGCCCTGCCCTGACCGACACTCCTCCTCTAAGAGTACAGTCATTATGGGACTGAATGGCATGGCCTTCACCCCATGACACACACACACACACACACACAGTGTGTCAGTGTGAGCATGTTTATGTCAGTGTTGTGTTCTTTTACCCTCAAGTCCCATCTTCACTTTGACACACTATGTATAAAGTTACATTTTCATCATCATCAAGAGCAGAGATCCCCAGCCCCCGGGCCACGGACTGCTACCGGTCTGTGGGTCGGTCTGGTACCGAGCCGCACTGAAAGAATAAATAACTTTCATTATTTCAGTTTAATTTCTTACCTGAATCTAAAGGATGTGAAAAAATGGGCATATTCTTTCAGTTACATCTGTCTATGACTCACTCTTGACGCGTGACAAGAGTTATTTTTGGTCACATGATACATTCCCGGTAAAATTAAACCTACAGGCTTCACTGGTTCCCATGTCTGTCTAACAAACTAGGTTGGTTGACCTACATAACACTTGTATAAAGCGCTTTGAGAGCTCAACTAGAGTAGAAAAGCGCTATATAAGAACTAGTTCATTTATCATTTATATTTAGCAACATCAGGGATGGCAGTGAGGCAGACCCAGCCAAGCGTTAAGCTGACACTCTCTGGCACACGACACAGTGGCTCTGCAGTCACTCTCCATGTGAAATCAAAGGTTCCTGATACTGTAGGGATTCTGACAGCGTATTGGTGTGTACTGGCCAATACTTAGTGAGGGCAATCTCAGGCAACCCACAAGCTAGCAAAAATGAGTTGCAGAGAAACAAGCTCAGAGCTCACACTGATTCAGCGTTACTGTCGGGTCGTGGCTCAGCTCTCTCTCTTTCTGCCCTCTTACCAGGTGGAGGTGAGACCAATGGAAACAAGTGCACTTCGATAGTAACTTCACACTTTACAAAAACTCACTGGAGATGAGCAGGTTTCGTTGCCAGAATTTATTGAAGCACAGAGTTAAACAAAGTACAAGAAAGCAAAAAGCCCTCCTGGGAGTGTGTGCCTTGAAGCCGCAGCAAAGGTGATGGAGAAAGAGCAAAAAGTGTGCTCTGAGCAAAAAAGAAAGAAGCCCTCCCGGGAGTGAGTGCCTTGGAGCAAAGGGGACAGAGGAAGAGCAAGAAGAGCGCTCCCTCCCAACTTTACCACTGCCTTTTATGCCCCAAATTCACACATCCCCCTGCTGTTATCAGGGCCAGTGGACATAGAATGGTGCTTCCAAACCACTTGAACCCTACTAGTTCGATCTTTTTGCAGAGACCTCACAACACAGTTCTCTGAAGGTGTCAAAACAATTTTCCCATGTGAAAATACCTCCCACACAAGCACTCCTGTCCATAATTTCTCATTACAAGTAACACTTTTAGGGCGGTCTTATCTTTTACTCCCTTACATTATTAAAGTAGCTCAGGTGGGCCTTCAACCCCCACTTCAGGACACACAGCTCCCAGCAACTTGACCTTCATAATTGCAACACAGTGTCAAAAGTGCACAGTGTACAAAAGTGAGACTCTAGCTACGAATGGATGCGGTTTTTTTTCTAAGGGGAAAAATGAGGCCTTGAGCCGAGCAGGCCTCAGTCCTTCCCACTTACCTAAAGCATACAGTGTTCCAGTGTGTGAGTGACAATATAGGTAACAGACAATATAAAATATGACCATTAATCCAGTGTGTATGATTAATATAGGTACTAATAATGACAGTAAAATACCAATATCAAAGTGATAAAAATATCCAGCATTACCAGGGTTACCGTTGGTGTGATGTTACGAGAATGCTGCTGATAAAGTTGCCTATGAGTACACAGTAGATTCACGTTTATTATTATATTTAGAAAATATCACAGTTTTTATGCCAGTAGTTTCATTTTTTTTTTTGTTCTATTTATCTGCCACACCTTAAAGGCTGGTCCATGAAAATATTGTCTGACATTAAACCGGTCCATGGAGCAAAAATGGTTGGGGACCACTGATCTTGAGCAGAGAGGGAGAAAGGGAGGAGGAGAGTATCTCTTTCAAAAAGAGGTCAGTGGTCATAACAATTGTCATCAATAATAATATCAATAATAATATCAATAACAACAACAACAACATTATGATCATTATTATTCCTGTGTTCCTTCTTCCTAATGTTGCTCCATCTATCACTGTGGCCTTCTTCCCCTGGTTGTCCACCAGTACTGTGTCCGGTTGGTTAACCATCACCAGTTTGTCCGTCTGTATCTGAAGGCCCACAGGATCTTAGCTCAGTCATTCTCAACCACCCTTGGGGGCGTATCCCATTTTAACATCAGAACTTCCAGGCCATACTTGGCGCAGATGGTCCTATATACACTGCTCAAAAAAATAAAGGGAACACTTAAACAACGCAATATAACTCCAAGTAAATCAAACTTCTGTGAAATCAAACTGCCCACTTAGGAAGCAACACTGATTGACAATCAATTTCACATGCTGTTGTGCAAATGGAATAGACAACAGGTGGAAATTATTGGCAATTAGCAAGACACACTCAATAAAGGAGTGGTTCTGCAGGTGGGGACCACAGACCACTTCTCAGTACCTATGCTTTCTGGCTGATGTTTTGGTCACATTTGAATGTTGGTGGTGCTTTGAAACTCGTGGTAGCATGAGACAGACTCTACAACCCACACAAGTGGCTCAGGTAGTGCAGCTCATCCAGGATGGCACATCAATGCGAGCTGTGGCAAGAAGGTTTGCTGTGTCTGTCAGCGTAGTGTCCAGAGGCTGGAGGCGCTACCACGAGACCGGCCAGTACACCAGGAGATGTAGAGGAGGCCGTAGGAGGGCAACAACCCAGCAGCAGGACCGGTACCTCCGCCTTTGTGCATTGAGGAACAGGAGGAGCACTGCCAGAGCCCTGCATAATGACCTCCAGCAGGCCACAAATGTTCATGTGTCTGCACAAACTGTTAGAAACCGACTCCATGAGGATGGTGTGAGGGCCCAACGTCCACAGCTGTGGGTTGTGCTCACAGCCCAACACCGTGCAGGATGCTTGGCATTAGCCAGAAAACACCAGGATTGGCAAATTCGCCACTGGCGCCCTGTGCTCTTCACAGATGAAAGCAGGTTCACACTGAGCACATGTGACAGGCGTGACAGAGTCTTGAGACACCATGGAGAGCAATCTGCTGCCTGCAACATCCTTCAGCATGACCGGTTTGGCAGTGGGTCAGTAATGGTGTGGGGTGGCTTTTCTTTGGAGGGCCACACGGCCCTCCATGTGCTCGCCAGTGGTAGCATGACTGCCATTAGGTACCGAGATGAGATTCTCAGACCCCTTGTGAGACCATATGCTGGTGCGGTTGGCCCTGGGTTCCTCCTAATGCAGGACAATGCTAGACCTCATGTGGCTGAAGTGTGTCAGCAGTTCCTGCAAGATGAAGGCATTGAAGCTATGGACTGGCCCACCTGTTCCCCAGACCTGAATCCAATTGAGCACATCTGGGACATCATGTCTCGCTCCATCCACCAACGTCACGTTGCACAACAGACTGTCCAGGAGTTGGCGGATGCTTTAGTCCAAGTCTGGGAGGAGATCCCTCAGGAGACCATCCACCACCTCATCAGGAGCATGCCCAGGCATTGTAGGGAGGTCATACAGGCACGTGGAGGCCACACAATACTGAGCCTCATTTTGTCTTGTTTTAAGGACATTACATCAAAGTTGGATCAGCCTGTAGTGTGTTTTTCCACTTTAATTTTGTGTGAGACTCCAAATCCAGGCCTCCATTGGTTAATAAATTTGATTTCCATTGATGATTTTTGTGTGATTTTGTTGTCAGCACATTCAACTTTGTACAGAACAAAGTTATTAATGAGAATATTTCATTCATTCAGATCTAGGATGTGTTATTTGAATGTTCCCTTTATTTTTTGAGCAGTGTACAATGCCAGCCACTTGGTTGTGATGTTCCAAGTATGCACTTCCATCTAGCATCTTACACTAGATTGTCTCAGGGGCAGCTTTGCACAGCCTGCACCTGGAGTCCTGCCTGGTGTAGTAAACCCAAGCCTCTAATGATATTGTGCTTAGAACTTGTTCCTGTGCTGTCATGATTAGGGCCGCTGTGCAATCCTTCGACCCAGTTTTATCCAACCATTGGTAGGATTTTCAGATATCAGCCACTTCTAATATCTGCTAGTGGTATATGCCATGCAGGGGCCTGTCCTTCTATGATGGTTCCTGTTCTTGTTCCTCTTCTTTCTCTGGTTTCTGCTGCCTGAGGTATTCACTAAGCACGATCAGCTATGGCCATCTTCCTGATGTACTTGTGGATCTTTGTTGTTTCATTCAGGATATTGGTTCTGACACTCACTAGTCCTCAGCGTACTTCCTTCCACTTAGCATCCAGTCTTATTGTGCAGAACTTGGGGTGAAAGCCTCCATGTATAGTAAGGAGTTTTCTTGTCTTGATATCAGTGGCTTCCACCTCCTCCTTGGGCTAGCTTATTATCCCAGCAGGGTACCTGATGACTGGTAGGGCATAGGTGACTACACCTTTCCAGTCCAAATGACATTCCAGTGTCAATGTTGAGAATTGATGTCTCATTCATTCCTGGCATACAGCTTGATATCCTCCATGTAGAGGAGGTGGCTAATGTTAGCTCCATTGCATAGTCAGCATCTGTAGCTAGTCTGGTTCAGGCCTATGCAGAACAGCAGCGGGGACAGAGGTTCTTGTTGGTAAATGTTGTTTTCCACATCCACATTGAAGTCCTGATGAAGGCTGTTAGGGTCCTGTTGATACCTGTTGTTACAGTTCTAGGCATTCCAGGGACCACATTAGAGGCACTGAGACATAGACTTTCTTGTAGTCAGTCCAGGTGGTGCACATGTTGGTCAGTATAGTCTTAAAAGTCTTGAGTTACTGCTCTATCTAACTGTAGCTGGTGTTTTCCTCCCCCCCGTGTTTCTGCCAATTCCTTTCTGGGCCCTGCTCATGTATTTAGCCATGTCCCTGTTCATCTTAGCTGCTATGGTGCCCGACAGGAGCTACCATGTTGTGCTGAGGCAGGTTATTGGTCGGTAGTTGGATAAGACCGGCCCTTTCTGGGGATCCTTGGGGATCGGGACTGTCCAGCCTCTGCTAATGGCTAAGATGCATTCTGAGTGCATCTTAGCCATTAGCAGCTTGTTCATTTGTGCTGACAGGCACTCATGGAATACAGTTAGCTTCTTTAGCCTGTAGGCATGCATTATGTCAGGCCTGGTGCTGTCCAACTCTTCATATTTGAGACTCTTCCTTGGATGTCTGCCACCGTTACTGGATCCAGTTCAGGGAGGTTGCTGTCATCTGCTCTTACATCTACTAGCCACTGAGCATTGTTGATATGTTGCATCCTTCTCCCACATGCTCTTCCAGTATTGCTCAATCCCAAGCCTTATATACACTACATTCTGCAACACTCCTTTCTGTTGGACAAGCAAGACAATAGCATGGCTCTGCCTGTACCGCTGGGACAAGTCATGTCTTGTCAGACCCTGTATCCTCTTTCCATTGAGCCTGACGGTTATGAGTAGCACAAGGGGCAGCATGGGGCCCCATGTTAAACACATTCACCCTGCAGTTAGCCCTGCCTGACTTAGAGAACAGCTCATGTTTCACATCAAACAACCATACAAACGTAGCCCACACCTACAATTCAAAGTTCAGCACATTTAGTGGAATTACTACAGCTGACTGTCAACCACTTTTTAAATACTCTATGTTTCTGTTACCCATAATGCCATTGTACATTTAGTCATTACATATTAAAACATTCTTTGGGTAGGTAAAAAAAAATTTTTTTGCAACTAATGCCAACATGGACTAGGAAAAGACTAGTCAGTTTTAAATTGCATGTCTACAATTCAAAAGTATTTGTCATCATGCTCCTGGTGGACACTTAGGATATTTAATGACTGGCACTTGTCAGGGCATGAGTTAACAAGTTTGTAACAGCACAATTATAAAATACAACACCATAAATATTTGACACAGGTATGTAGGCATCCAGTCTCAATAAAAAGAACCTACTTTCATTACTTTATTTGTGGGTAGCTTAAATGATATTAACATGGCATGATTAGTAGATTTAATCTAAATAAAAACAAAAATTAAACAAAGAATTAAAAAAAACGTTTTGGAGTAAATGCTGCCCCCCCCTTATAGATTCACTCCTGGAGGCTGCAGGTATCACTGCTAAAAGAAATCTGCCGAATTTAAAAATAATAATAATAAACTCAACAGTCTCTGCATAGAGACACTGTTATTTGAGCTTGTTGGTTGATGTGAGCAGGTGAAAACATCACTTGTCTTCTTGTTTGCTTACACTGAACAGTCAGTTTGATAAAAGGAGTTGTTGGCTTTTTACCCATAGTTTTAATAGCAACTGCAGTAACAAGCATCCCTGTTAACTTGACAAAACCGCTTTTATTTTAACAAGGTCCACTGTCTTTGCTGTCCACTCCGTGTCAGGCCTGATTTAGACTTTAGACTGAATCTTTGTAGAGCCTAAGACATAACCTACATAAGTGGCCGATGCTTGTGATTTATGTGTTAATTACCTTGTGGTCGTGTCCCAGAGTTCAAAAACTGTGGCAAAAAAGAAAGCAGTCCTACATAGTTGCATGGAAGGAAATATCCTGCTCAAAAAGACTCCAAGATTCCTCACAGTGTTACCGGAGGCCAAGGTAATACCATCCAGAGTAAGTATCTGGTTAGAACCCGTATTTCTAAAATTTGTAGGGCGAAGTACAATAACTTCAATTTTATCTGAATTTAGAAGCAGGAAATTAGAGGTCATCCAGGCCTTTATGTCTTTAAGACATTCCTGAAGTTTAACTAATTGGTATGTGTCATCTGGCTTCATGGATAGATAAAGCTGGCTCTCATCTGCATAGCAATGAAAATGTATGCAATGCTTTCTAATAATAATGCCTAGGAGAAGCAAGTATATTGTAAATAGAATTGGCCCTAGCACATAACCCTGTGGAATTCCATACTACTTCAACCCCTCACTTGGAAGTTAAGAAAAGTTTATCTCAGGTCCCGCCAACTTTGTGTTGCAGTTATTTTGCCCACAGTCACTCGAAGCTGCCAAATATCATTCATTTTCTATGGTGTTCCATCGCCACGTCACTCTGCATTACTTCCAGTGCGTATGGAGCTTAAGTCTGGCTCACTCACTTTGTGTCACCATCACTTTCACCTTTCATAAACTGAAGTCAACGAATGTCACCGACTTTCTGCGCTAGCTGATCAAAGCAAGAAAAAAAAATACTCAGTAAAGATATGCTTCAGTCAGTTTGCTTTACAGGGAAAGTCATAACTGTGATTGGTGGGAATTCAAATGAGTCAGTGGCTGGCCAATCCACTTGAAACCTGACTGAGTACATGGAACCCCACTTTAGAAAATTAATTTAAAAATATAAACAATTATGTGTTTACTTTACTGGTAATTTTCCATTAGGGGTAGGCCAAAAGCTCTTTGAGGAGTGCCAGTATTTTTTCTACACTGTATGAGATAGTGTAGATGAATTAGTGTGCGACTGAAGCAATAATTTCCCAACGCCATTCTCTTTAATGTGTGACAGACCCTACCCTTCACCCCCTTCTCTCCCATGCATGCCCATAGGCTTAACATCGTCTGGGCGGGCCGATCCTGCCGGCTCACTGTCGGCACGGCAACGAGCGCTATCCTGGCTAACATCTGCTGCACGACCTGGGGCCACTCAGAATGGTCCTTAATCCCCACACAGCCATGTTGTGGGGGAAAACATTCTTTCCTTTTAGAGAGTGCAGACAAACAGGGACAGGCGGTGTTGCTGGTAACCTGCAGGCAACGGGCCTCTTGGAAGGACCTGGAATGCTGTCGGTTACGTGGGCCCCCAATTGTGCCACGGCCCATTATGGCTGTGCAGAGGGGTGTGACCGCCAGCATCGGCAGCGAGTTGCCATCGTTGGTCCAGTTGGATGGATTTGGGTTTTGAAGTTAATGAAAGGTGGTGCGAGTGGGGCTTGCTGGGGTGGGTCAGGGGGAGTTTTTCAGCCAGTCATGTTATGCTAAAACAACAGTTGCACTGATAAGAACAAACGTGAATCATATTCCACCCTGTCTTCTCCTGTGCAAGCTTGCCGCCACGTCAACTGTCTGTGGATCCAGGGCACTGTTGCTGCAGCATTTCTGGTCACCCTTCAGTGAGTTTTGAGTGCACTGGTTGCCATCAACAGCAGACGGAACAGGGAGTGAGGTTTCAGCAAGGATTCGATGCACAACATATGGCAGTTTAGTGCCCCCTTGTGGGCACCGAAAAGAGAAAAGGTGCTCTGGAAGCACATCAAAACACCTAAAGACACTCAGCAAGAATCATTCAAAGTCATAACACGACAAGTGAACAACTCTCCCCTCTGAAACAAGCCAAGCCATGATCCTTCATATTACTGTTTCTGATAAAGATCTCTGAGGAAATGAAGACGGAGCCCCATCAATCAGTCCATCAATTGCTGTGAAATATGTATTTGTCTTAATATGGAGTTTGATTCCATCAAAGCCATTTCACGGACCATTTCCCTATGCAAACACCTCGGGGAGAAAGAGGGAGAGAGATTGGCACAGTGTGGTTGAGGCTTGCTCACTGGAAGAAACACACCTCGGAGGATGGCTCGGTGTGTGTACATTATGAGATTTAATTGAATAGTTCTGCATCAGTGCCAAGAAGTTAGGTTGGTGTGTTTGCAGGCCTGTGTTCATTTTGACTGAGGGTTTCGTTGTTTTTTAAATTATTATTATTTCCACAACAAGTCAACAGAAACAAAGTCCTTCTCTGGTTTCAATCACAGACAGACAGTGAAAGAAACCAACTCAAATCAGCACTCAGATGAGTCTCGTCTTTTTGATCAGTTATGTTTTCAAGTCAGTTTAGTTTCAGAGAGTGTTCACTTGAAGTCAGTTTGCTCATTTGAGTTTAGTTTGTTAGGAAATGTTCAGTTATAGCTCAATTTTCTTTTCGGTTTTAGTCTTTATTATGCAAAGGCTGGCATTTGTCAGGGCAAGATTTGAGAAGTCCATAACAATAACATTACAACAACACAACACACAAATATTTAGACATCCAGTCACAATAAAAAGATACATGTTGGGAGTGTTGACAAGTTTAACATTTCATGTACACAAGTCTAGTTTTTCACTTAAAAATGTTTTAAACACACTCACTTAGCTTCTAGTTTGGGTTTAGTTCACTATATGTGGGCCTGGACCCACAGCAGTTGATGTGCAGATGACGAGAGGGAAAATATGGAGTGATTTTTCTATAGGGGAAATAAAAGAATTCACTGGTACTTTTGTGTTTACAGTTATTTCATTAAAATTCAACTTTGATCCATTTTATTGAAAATGAAAGACAGAAGTGGGGGGAGTGATGTGTAAACTTTTAAAACTAAGTACCAGCAATTCAGAAGATCTGAGCCGCTCTGTTCCATTTAGCATGAAATAAATTCATTTTTAAGCTAAAGCATAAACAGTGGAGTAAGTAGATTAAACTTTAGTTATATAGTGAGAAAAAAAAAACTACCAAAACATTCAACTATCTGGGTACAAAATTAGATCATCCATACATGACACTTTCCCAATTTCTTTTTAACCATTTTTTAATGCATTTTATTTTTTCTCTTCACCTTTATGTGCCATGTTATCACAGCTTTAATATTTTTATGTCCTAAGAGGCTTGCTTAGACCTTGCCTTCCACATTAAGTAACCTACCTCCCTAACAGTATTTAAATTTACCTATTTTCATAAGACTTTTATATAGTATGCCTTTTGTATACAGCGTCAACAACCCTAATGTATTAATGTAATGTATTTAAATAATTTTCTTGTAACTTTTTCCTTAATTGTCCTTACTTGTTTTAATGTTTAAATCATGCCTTAATTGCATCCTGTGATGCACTTTATTTACATTTAAACACAATAGATGTTTACAGATTGACTTAACTGTATATTAAGTAATAATACGTTCAAGATAATTCATAAATTGATGCCATTATGTTTTATCCAGAAGCTCTGGCTGGTTGGCCGCTAATTTTCCAACAATGTGTTGAATATTTTTTAGAATGAGTGTAGACTTTTCACTGTAAATGGTGAAAATGGGGTTTCAGGTTAAAGACAACTGGGCAGTGCAGAGCTGTGGAGTGAGCCTTGCTTAAAAAAAAAAAAAGAAAAAAAAGAAGTTTGAATCCTTTAGTTTCATGTCATATTCCAGTATGGGACTTTAAACTGACAGCTGTCCCTATTCTACTGTACGACTGCTGCAGCAACAAGTGCTTCTGGAGAGTCTTCAAAACAAATCCATCAACAGCTGTTTCCAAGTGCTGTGTAAAGAGTCATCAGTGACTTCCAGGTTAACTATAGCCATATACTGACACCTAGTGTATTATTATGGCTACTGCAAATAACAACAACAGGATAGGGCGCTGCAGGTTCATTTTAAACAACACAGTCCTTGTCTGCATTAATGTGCAGATTAAAAAAAAACAAACTAAAAAAAAAAAAAAACCACACACACCATCTGCTCCATCTGATCTAAAGCGTCATCAATTAATCTAAGACAGAGACGTGACACTGCTGAGCCAGATATGCCACCAAGTAAGCAAGGTGATGGCATGAGGATACAGAAGTTGAATATAATGGGAGATAGCAATGACACTGATGTAATTATCTGCTGCATTTGTGTGTTGTTTGCGTGCGCATTCGTGTGAATGCAGTCTGTTATCTCAGTGTGTCTGCTGGTTCACTGTGAGGGCTATTTGGTCTAGCGAGGCAGATAAGAGGGTGATATAGAGGCCGGTGGGTGTGCTGGCTATCAGCCTCCCAGCTGCCAACGTAACAGGGTCACTCAGGTGCACTATGCAGGGACAAGTGGAGGAACAGAATAAGTGAGATAAAGTAGGAGAGGACAGAATGGGTGGAGATGAGGAAGGTGAATAGGTGAGGGAACAAAAGAGGAGGCGATGCAGTGGACAAAGGACATGGTGCCAAGCACTTATCAAGATTTTGAAATATACTCTGTATGTGTGCACATGTATAAAATCCAGACATCACTGAACACTGAGCATGATCGCACTCCACATGTATGTGTGTACGTTTGTGGTTTAAGATTTGTGCGTGGGAAACCATCTCCATTTTCACCTGATATATGGGGGGAAAAAACCACCCACAATGCTGACTGTTTTCACAGTGCGTACACACTCACTCACACACACATGAAGCATCAGGCTCTACAAACAATTTGGCACCAGATATTATCGTGTGTGCCGCTGCTTTTCTGGGTTTCATTCCGATTTCCTTTCAACAAAGAAAAGTATGCCTAATCCCCTCATGTCAACCTGACTGTGGAGACTGCCATGGTAATAAACAGTGCAGTGACAGCAACAACAAACTCCTCTGAATGTGCGCAGTCATAACTATCACGTGTCATGTCATTAAAAACTTTTTCGGGATTTTAGAGGATGTCAGCGGGTCAACAAGTTCTCGGCTGCGAAAGTGAATATCTTACGAACATCATGGCTGAGCAAGTAAAATGTGGAATTACTTCAAATTTAAACAAGAAGTACAACAAAGCAATGCTAACAAATTCCAGTATCCATGTTAGGGCTGGGCGATATATCGAGTTTTTAAGAAATATTTTTTCTTTTTTTTCATACACAATATAAGGCGAGACAATATCGTTTATAATTGATATAGTCGCGTTAAAATCATACTTGTTTGTCTCCGCACAACTTCACACTGCCCCGCCTCTCTCCCTCATCGCTTCACCCGTAAATCATGCAGGAAGCGACAGCATGGCAGTGTTGCCAACTTAGCAACTTTGTGGCTAGATTTAGTTTTCGACTCGCGACAAATGTAGCGACTTTCCCAGGTGACGTCTTTTGGAGAGTTTTGTTAACCTGAAATCCTCCGCTGTCGCCGTATTTTGTATATATACAGCCTTCGTACTGCGTCCGTTCGTACGCTTTGGCATCGCCTGGACCCCCAAGGGACCCTGGTAGGTGGGTTGTACCGTAAGTCACGTGATCTTAGTTAGCGGAAGTGGGTCTTTTTTGTGTGCTTGCAGACGCCGCATTGAGCGGGTGGGCCCGTTGCTGTGATACGGCGGCGCATATGTCTGTGGATTTACTGTCTAGAACCCTGCTGACTGAAGGATGGAACTTTGTTCAGTCTGTTTACGTGTTCTGTTATTTGCACAGAGTACTAGATGTGCAGGAGTACACACAGGAGGAAGCACTTTCCAGTGAAGTAGACTTCACCAGACTGGCTTTTTAAAGAATAAGTCAGCCTTTTGCTATTTTGTTCTGTATCTTTTCCGTTTACATTTTAATAACACAGCTGTGAGTCTTTTTTTTATTGAGGAAAAAAGCATTAATTTATTTGAGGAGCATTTAATATTTAAATATGCCAAGTTTATTTTTGAGCAATTTCTCATGTACATCTACAGCTGAATGTTAATATAAGTGCCTGTGTGATATTTGGGACATGTAGCTTTGACTCAGAAGTGCCTTTTTGTTTTATACCTTTTGGGAAGAAAAAATATCGAGATATATATCGTAGATCGCCGTTCAGCTAAAAATATCGACGATATTACTTTTGGTCCATATCACCCAGCCCTAATCCGTGTGATCAGATCAATTAGCCACAGCATTAAAAACTCCTGATCCCATAGAGGTATGGTCTCCTCAAGAGGAATGTGCTACAACCAGGGGTGAAAGTCAGCCGGTACAGTCCGGTACTGCGTACCACTAAAAGATTCTGCGCCAGTACACAGTACCGGGAAGAGCGGAGCGGCTGTCTGCTGTAAAGCTGTCAATTCAGACCCAGTCACAGCTGCACTTTGGGTCAGAATAGATCCACTAGCAATAAGCAGTCTAAAATACACTTAATCAGTTAATATATAACTTTTTTCCCTCATTTCAAATTGTTTCTGAACTATTTGTGCTATGCTGGAGCCTCAATTCTCTAGCTTCTCTCCCCTCAGAGCTCGAAGCTTTGGTCAATGGCCAGCCTTCACTACATTTAGCCTGTTACCTGGCCATGTCCATGGGCTGTATGCAGTGCATTTTATATGGCAGGCTAGACCCCCCCCCATTTTGATTGACACCTCATTCGGCCAATCATGTAACTGGCCGTACCAAAATCACCTGAAAAATCTACGTGACAGCTTCTGGTTATTATTGGTTCTGGAAAACACATTTCTTAACATAACTGGCCGAATGAGGTGTCAATCAAAGTGGGAGGGTCTAGCCTGCCATATAAAAGGCACTACATATGTCCTGCGGAGAGGACATGGCGAGTTAAGAGGCAACGAAATGGGTTTTCCAGAGCCAATAATAACCAGAGGGCGCCACGTAGTGTACATAGTGTGTGCAAACATCTCAGTTCCTTAACAATTTAAAAAATATATTCCACACTGTCAAGTGCTTGTAATTGCTGCCTTATACATGCAGGCAACAGTAAAGTTAAATTAAAAAAAAAAAATATATATATATATATATATATATATATATATATATAATGGTTTTTGTCATAGTACCAGCAGGAATTTTAAACTACTTTCACCCCTGGCTACAACACAATATTAATGTGCTAACAAGGTATGTTGAGCTTTCAAGTTTCCAGTGTAACAAAGGCAGCTCTCGTTTAACCTGGAGAGAACACCATGGTAACTTAGGCTGGACACACAGAATAGACTGAGGTGATGCTCAGAGTTGTGGCTTAAGTGCCACATTTTGACCAAAACTTTAGAGTATCCGATGCAGATTTTTTTTTCTAAGTTGGATGTTTTATGCAGATCTTTTTCCGATCCTCAAGAATGTTTGGTGCTCAAGAGAGATCAGAACATCCAAAGAACAAGTCAGGAACCAGTACATAGATTTAAAAGATGGTTAGATTATTTATAGGCTATTTATAGGCTATTTATCATAGGCTACCCTCACCTATGGTCATGAGATTTGGGTAGTGACTGAAAGACTGAGATTGTGAATACAAGTGGCTGGCCTCTCCCTTAGAAATAGGGTGAGTAGTGCGGCCATTCGGGAGGGGCTCAGAGTAGAGCCGCTGCTCCTCCACATCGAGAGGAGCCAGTTGAGGTGGCTCGGGCATCTGACTAGGATGCCTCCTGGGTGCCTCTTGGATGAGGTGTTCCGGGCATGTCCAACCGGGAGGAGGCCCTGGGGTAGACCCAGGACACGCTGGACAGATTATATCTCTCGACTGGCCTGGGAACGCCTTGGGGTCCCTCCGGATGAGCTGGTGGAGGTGGCTAGGGAGAGGGAAGTCTGGGCTTCTCTGCTTAGGCTGCTGCCCCCATGACCTGGCCCCGGATAAGCAGAAGAAAATGGATGGATGGATATTTATCACTAAGAATATTTAATCAATAAAATTAATTTCTCTTTGATCTGACCCCAAACTAAAGTGATATCTGTGCATCATAAGTTTGACCTGAATGCACCAAGTAGCATTTAAGGTTTACATTGATTGAGTTGACCTTTAAAAGAATAAAAAACAAAAGCATCTAAAGTGCAGTGAGAGGTAAAATACATATGTTAATTAATTAATTCACAACTTATTTACATTGTAATTTCTGCCTTCTATTTATAAAGCTTTATCACTCCTTCCTCTGATGTCTCTGGTTTGAAAGGGCAGGAATTTTGTGTGGAAGAAGAGCAAAAGGATGCACGAATGCCGCCGTTTCCATAAGCATGAACTAGGCCTGAAGCAGAAAGCCTCAGTTAACAATGAAATCTGACATCCACCACTGTGATACCACTCATCTCTGACTGGGATTTTAGGTTTTGTCAAGTCAGCTAACACAAAGAAAGCCTGGCTATCTTGAACTTGTGTTGAAGTGCACCAAAGCATTTGCAGCAGATCCTTTAAGTCCTTTAAGTTGAAAGCTGGAGCCTCAGTGGCTCTGACAGACGTTTGACTGAACTGAGATATGGGGAATTTTGGAGGTCAAAACACCACTTTGAATGCTTTGTCATGTTTTTCAAATCATTGTGAGCAATGTTTGCATTGTGGCAGGGAAGACTGTTCTGCCACACAGGGGAATACAGTTGCCATGAAGGGCCGCAACTATATTTGGACTGGTGGTGCAACTTAAAGTAACAACCTCATGAATAAGAATGCCATGCCCTAAGATTTCAGAGCATCACACTGCTTCCATTCACCTATAGTATCCAGGTTCCATCTCAGGTAAAATGGCACAAATGGACCCAGTGGTCACCCCCCCCCACACACACACATACACATAAATAAGCAGACAACAGCATTTCACCATAATAATAACCACATTGTGATCAAACAGTAACACTCCACAAAGGTAAGCTGTGGACACCTGTTTATCCCTTTCTGATATCCTTCAAAGACACAAGTACCCACCACGCAGAGGAGTAAAAATGTTCCTGGACATGAGAGGAGCACTGCCAGGTTGCAGCAGCTGCTTCGAACACCTATGAATAAGGCTAACAAACAAATTGGTGTCACCTACTGTCACTGGCAGATGGAGACATGAAGTGGGCAGCTTTAGGCCTTCGATGAAGAATTGGCAGTGGTTTTGGGTTCATTTTATGCCTTAAGTTTTACAGACATTTTGGACTGAGGAAAATATTTTAATGTAATTTGATAAATTCATCTGGCCCTTGTCTAGCAATCACTACACCACTGTCAGAGGTCAAAAGTAACATGATATTTAGAATCCCCATATATCACTCCCTATATGGCAGTAAGAAACATAGCTTTAAACAGCTCTATATAGCATTATTATTACTTTGACCTTCAGATCAATCTATAGACCTTGAAGGAGAGGTCAAAGATAAATGTGACATATTTTAAAATCTTTATATTGTACTTTTTATATGTTTACAATACACACCACACTTGTAAGAATCATAGTTTCTAAGTTATAAGGCTTTTTGTCAATGTTCAACCAATAAATCATTAACGCTGACCTTGAAGAGCTTAAGTCCTGACCTCAACCCGAGAACACCTTTGGGATGAATTGGAGTGGAGACTGTGAGCCAGGCCTTCTTGTCCAGCATCAGTGTCTGACCTAACAAATGTGCTTCTGGAAGAATGGTCAAAAACTCCCATAAACAAACTTCTAAACCGTGAAGAAAGCCTTCCCAGAATAGCTGAAGCTGTTATAGCTATAAAGAGTGGACTGACATCATATTAAACCCTATGAATTAAGAATGGGTTCTCACTCAAGTTCATATGTGTTCATATTGGCTCATCTGAAAACAGATGAGCCAATACTTTTGGCAATATATTTCCATCTACAAATAACTCCAATAATACAATCCCAGATATCAAAAATGGACACAACCTCACACACCATCAACCATCAATACTTCCATCAGTATAGCCATAATATACAGTCATCACTCACTTTATTAGTTACACATGTTCAACTTCTCATTAACACAAACATCTAATCAGTTAATCACATGGCAGCAACCCAATGCATTTCAGCATGTAGACCAGGAATCCTCAAGTCCAGGCCTTGAGGGCCAGTGTCCTGCAACTTTTAGATGTGTCTCTGCTTCAACACACCTGAGTCAAATATAGAAGTCATTAGCAGGACTCTGGAGAACTTGACTGCATACTGAGGAGGTAATTCAGCCATTTGATTCAGGTGTGTTGGATCAGGGACACATCTAAAACCTGCAGGACACTGGCTCTCGAGGCCTGGATTTGAGGATCCCTGATGTAGACAATGGTTAATGGTAGACCTGTTGAAGTTCAAACCATACAACAGAACGGGGAAGACCGGTGATTTAAACGAGTAACTGAGACTACCATTCCTACAGGCTCACCAAAAGTGGATAAGAGAAGATTGGAAAAATGAGTGGAAAAACATTGCCTGATCTGATGAGTCTTGATTTCCAAATTCTGGTATGGTCAGAATTTGCCATAAACAACAAAAAGATGCATCCAACCCGCCTAATATCAACAGTTCAGACTGCTGGTGGTGGTGTAATGGTCCATCCATCCATTCTCTTCTGCTTATCCAGGGCTAACACAGAGAGACAGACAACCATTTACACTCACATCTATGGGCAATTTAGAATCACCAATTAACCTAACCCCACTAACTGAATGTCGTTGGACTGTGAGAGGAAACTGGAATACCCGGAGAAAACCCACACTGACATGGGGAGAACATGCAAACTCCACACAGAAAGGCCCAGGCCAAGGTGGATTCAAACCCAGACCTTCAGCTGTGAGGCAACAGTGCTAACCACCGTGCTGCCCGTGGTGTAATGTTGTGGGGGATATTTTCTTGGCACACTTTGGGCCCC
Organism: Pterophyllum scalare; assembly: GCA_024447675.2. NCBI lineage: Eukaryota > Metazoa > Chordata > Actinopteri > Cichliformes > Cichlidae > Pterophyllum > Pterophyllum scalare. The sequence goes on from JAMQGT020013449.1 coordinate 120,067, forward strand.
TTAGTACCCTCTGAGAATTGTTTAAACACCACAGACTACCTGAGTATTTCTGCTGATCATGTCCATCCCTTAATGTCCACAGCGGTACCGTCCCTGTGCCCATCTTCTGATTACACTGGTTTCCTGAACATGAAAGTGAGTTCACTGTACTCAAATGGCATTCACAGTCATCAGATTCCAATCCTATAGGTGCTCTTAGATGAGGTGGAATGGAAGATGGGCATCATGGAGGTGCAGCCTACAAAACTGCAGCAATAGTTTGACATATTTCTACAGCGAAACAAAAGTTATAAGGCAATTCTGAAGGCAAAAGGAGTCCACTACAGTGTTGTGCCAAAAAGTGACTATCGATGTTTTCATAGATTTATTATGTGTAATATCTTTTCTTAGATTGGCAAATATCCTGTCATCAAAAGGGTTTACAAAGAGGTTATGTATAAAATAAAGAAATCACCTGTTTTGCAAATAGCCTTATGCACCACACTGTAATCAATATGGTCCTTTTGGACACTTAAATTACATTTGTTGCAATTTCTGATGCTTTCTTGGCCATATCATTTTTGAAAAAGACATTTTTAATCCCAATGACACTTTTTACCTGGATGAATAAAGGATATAGAAAAGTCAATTTGCCAAAAAAAAATGATTGCAGCATCTATCTGGTGACAGCAATATTCATTCTGCCTCAAAATGATTTGATATACTTTTGACAGATTATAGGCCAGCAAGTCAGTTTAAATACAGCAATATTTTTTTCTTTTTCTTTTTTTTTAAAGCAAATACCAGAAATCATTTTTTGGCACAACACCTGTACTGGCAAGATGACCCTAATAAAGTGGTCTTTGAAAGTAATTTGTACTCAATATGCAGATTAGACAGCCAACCTAGTCTGGAGTAAATCTGATACCAGCTGAGTGTAACAGCATCCCATCTGCTTTTTGTTCAAGTCATGTAATGAGCCTGTAATGAGGCCATGAAAAATTGATCCCCATGCTCAACCCTGAGCCACTTTAAGGGTCCCTTCAACAGTAGAAAAAAACCCCACTTCCCTTCCTGAGGAACCACAAGTGAGGAGACCACGTTGAAAACAGATCATAACCTGCATTCAAGCACAATTTAATGAAAATGGGCCAATAAAGAGGCGTTTAAAGACCTTCCTTTATAAAATACTTCACCCTGTCATTCCTTTTAATACGTGATTATGATAGGTGCAAAAAGTTATTTAAGACAAGAGTCACTCTACAATTAGCGGACAAGTTATGCTTCAAAAATTAAAATAAATTTACCCTTTATAATTTTCTGTTATGTACTCAAACCCCCCCCCCAAATAAACCATTAAAAAAATAGATTTGTTCAGCTCAGGCAACAAAGATACACTTTTTATGAGATCTTTTATTCATTGTGTGCTGCACTTGGTGCAACCCTGTTACCGCACAGTCATTCTCACACCGAAAACTCATTCAATTTCAGATAAGATTTAATTTATTTTATTTTATGCAACTTTTAAAATCTACCTTGCCCAATTTTTCAATAGCTGCACTTTTTTTTTTGGTAATTACAGTATTTATTTTCAAACCTTTGCTCAAATGCGATACTCGTATAATAATTAAAACTATTACAAAAGCAACAGATTAAACCCCTGTGAGCTAAGAACAACATTTATGATTATTTTATTAATATTATATAGTAGCAGGGTTGAAATTAGAGTAACAGGGTTGCATAAGTTAACATGGCTGAATAGCTGTATTACTTTTATTTTACATAAATGTGACAAATAAACACGCAGGGCCATAGAATGGTTTTTCTAAAATAATATACATGTTTTTAACATGTTTGTTTCATATGCATAGTAACTGGGTTGCAAATCAGTGCTAGTATTAGTGTCTTCTCAGAAACACGTGAGTTGTGGAGTGTAATGGATCATAATACAGACGCCTTAAAGGAAACGGGGAGGAGGCAGATACAGGTTTTTAACACCTTACCTTTATTATCTCATTGACGAGGGCTGCAGCAGTTTCTGTGCTCTCTCTTCAGCGTTTTCCTAAACAACGACCGCAAAACTTCTAACACTAACTTTTCGCTACAGGTAGCTAGCGACTAACTTTACCCAGACTTAACGACCTGCTTTACACTGATATATCAGATATAGCCAGTCTCATCTCATCATCTAACTGTTATGACAAATTAACTGCACAGGCTGCTTGTGTGTCTGTTTGCTAACTAAGCTAAGACAGACTGCACTCACGCTGCTAGCAAGGTCTCTAAGCAACGGCAAGCGGAACCGCAAAGGCTATGTTAATCAGCTAGTTCATTAAATAACGAAATAAGGGAGAAGCCTTTTCATAGCACGAGTAACAGTATTGTTATGTGTAGCACTGTTTCTTTGCCTGACAATACATTTCTTGCTGGCGCTGGTTTTTAATTTTTCTTTAAAAGACTACATAAACGATATAGAACTACAACTACGTGGATCCTCAAGCTGCCGTCTGGCTATTGTAAGTGTCGTAATCAACTGAGGGCTTAAATAGGAGTGAGCTCTGGCGTGAGCAATAAGTGGGAGAGAGAAGTGTTAGGGACATCGTGAGTGTGTTTTCAGTATGGTGAGTAGATACAGCGAATATGATGGTAATGTATTTCTTTCGGAACGCAAATTAAACCGTTGTTATTCACGCTGCTCCTACGCTAAGTTCACAAAGTTAGCTATGCGCATTGTTTTCAGCAAGCGTGACACAGCTAACCGGAGGACACAAAAGTTACCTTTATTTAAAGAAGTCTCTCTTTGTGTCATATTTGGTTAATTTGGTGATTCGGGTGATTAAAAATAATGCTGTTTGAATAAATGGTCAAGATGTCGATTAACTTGGCTTACCTAAGTGGTTTGTTAGGTAACCCTGAGTCCTGTCTGCAAGGCACAGGGTCTATTTTTGATCTGACCCCCTGCTTTACTAAATCCTGCAGACAAGAATGGACACGCAGCCCACGTGCGGTGTGCAGTTAAACTTCATACCTGTCCTATGAGGGGAAACTAATGCTGTCTTCTTCATCTTGTGTCTTGCAGGTTGAGCCTATCAGAGTTCTGGTGACTGGCGCTGCTGGGCAGATTGCCTATTCCCTGTTGTTCAGCATTGCCAAGGGAGATGTGTTTGGCCAAGATCAGGTAAAGCAGGGCTTTGTCCTGCTCTCATTAAACACTCAATTCCCTCATCATATTGGGCAGTGTCACAAGACGCACCCAGGAAACTGACAGCTGGGAATGTCACAAATTGGCCAGGTCATATTCGAGATGGCATTGCACATACTGTATGTTGTCCATTTGGGAGTTGATCAGGTTACACGAGCTTATCCATGACAGCTCGGGCCAGCCAGGATTGTCCTTGAAGTCAATGAAGTGTATCGCGTGCCAAGAGTCTCAGGCCAAAGTTAAAGCCACTTGATCCAATTGGTACATGCTTAGGCCGTCCCCTCTGTACCAGAGACAACAAAGTCTCCCACTGACATGTCATTGTGCACAGGGATTATTATTTAAATGCATTTAAATTCACTTAGAGATTCATTTATTTATTTAAACTCATCTTATTCCAATATATTCTTCCACTGTCTTCTGGTAGCCAATCATCTTGCTGCTGTTGGACATTACCCCAATGCTGCCGGTCCTGGAAGGTGTAGTCATGGAGCTGCAGGACTGTGCCCTCCCACTTCTGAAAGGTAATCGTTTAAGGGTGTGTTCAAATAATTGATCAAATATAATATAACCAAAAATATTTTTTTGGATAGACTGGGCAGGATGTTATCTCACAATAACAGTAAAAATAACTCAATTATATCATAAAATGTGCTTTCTTTTTTCTTTTCTTTTTTTTAAGCTTGTAGCCTTTTTCCATTTAAAAAAAAAATTTAAATGGTGCTACATGTGATACTTAAATAAATTCATAAACCAGTGTCTGAATAATAAGATAAAAAAAGGATATTATTACCTCCAGTTTTTGCTAATGTGATTGTCTGTCCAGTAGCATATATAGTATATTATAGATAATTATTTAGCTTTCGATTCTGTCAGTGTGTCCATCCATCCATCCGTCCATCTTCGGCTTATCTGAAGTCAGGTTGCTGTGGCAGCAGGCTAAGCAGAGTATTCGGAACAATCCATCTTTCCAGCCAAATATTCCAGTTCCTCCTGGGGGACCCCAGGGTGTTCCCAGGCCTGATGAGACATATAATCTCTCCAGCAGGTTTTGGGTCTACCAGGATCTCCTTCCAGTTGGATGTGCCTGGAAAACCTCCAAAGGGAGGAACCCAGGAGGCATCCTAACCAGAACCACCTTAGCTGTTTCCTTTCCACATGCAGGAGCAGTGGCTCTTCTCTGAGATCCCTCCAGATGTCTGAACTCCTCATCCTATCTGAGCCTTACTATACCATAGGTGAGGGTTGGGCATAGACTGGTAAATTGAAAGCTTTGCTTTTCAGCTCAGTGCTCTCTTCAGCACAGTCCATTACAGTGCCCTCGTTACTGCTGATGCCACACCAATCCGCTTGTCCAACTTGCGCTCCACCTCATCACCTGTGAATACGATCCCAAGATTCTTGAACTCCTTTGCATGAGGCAGCCTCTCTCCCCCAATCCAAAGGGAGGATTGTGCTCTGTAAATGAAAATTAAGCACTTTCACTGACTAGGAATCAATTCACGAGTCATCTTATGGCAGCTTGGTATCAGCTGCAGTTCAGTGTGTGTGTGTGCGCGCGTGTGTGTGTATGCCACAATCATGCAGCACATTTAATGTTGAAGTAAGGCTTCTCTGTAGTTTCAGCTTCATTGAGACTTTTCTACCATTAGGCCAACTTTCAAGTGCTTGCTCAAATGAAAATATTTCTCTATAAATTTGTGAGGTCTTGATCTCATTTTTCAAGTGCTCTAAAGTGGTCTGATCTGGCATTGAATGGGATTTCCAAGGAGAAGCTAAGATAAACACAATGGTTTTTTGGGGTTTTTTTCCCCCCTCCCCTGTTCCATTTATACAAATGAAATTTCTGCATGTTTGGGTTGATTAGAGCAGGTGGAACTCCTACTTTCACATTATTCTTATTTATGTATTTATTTTACAGGATGTCTTATTTAATGTGCTCATTAGCAACCAGGTGCTAATCTGATGGGCCCACATGATCATTAGGTTGAGAATTATACGCGTATAACATTTGGTGGTGGTGGTGAAATTTCTGAATACACACAGTGTTGGATTAATTTGGGCAGTCACAGCTGGTTTATCTCAAAGAATATAGTTGCGGCTGTACAGTGAGAACTCGAAGATCTGTCCTTGTGTGGCACATGTATAATTTTGTAGATTTTTATTTTAAAGCAGCCTTGAATTCTACTTTATATATTTCTGCTTATCTCAAAATATCATCTATCAGCAGCTAGAAGCTAATGAGAAGAGCTGTGCACCTCTCCTGTGTTGAAGGAGGTGGATGAATGTTCCTTCAAGCACTTTTTTTTTTTTTTTTTCCACTAGGGCTAGATTTTTTTTTTTTTTTTTTGGTCTAGGAAACCATACAAGCATGGACTCTGGTTTCTGATGATGATGTTTTTGGTGTCATCTTTGTTGCTGCAGTCATGGAGTCTGTCGTGAGGCGCCACTATGTGCCATCTCCATTGTGACCTGGAATTTTTCCCTTGAAATGGTGTTGTCCTTTGCTTTGTTTGCACATGGGCTGAGAGAGGCCCCTGTATTAACCAGCCATGATGCAAAGACAACACCTCATGCACATCAAGACAAAGACAAACGCAGTACTCATCAAACTGGTCTCTCAAAATCTTATCTGTTTACAACTTTGAATGATATTTTGTTTCAAACAATTCAACAGGAAGGGTGCCAACATAGTAAATGTCAGATGAATCACACAAAAATGAGAAACTTGTTGTGTACCTCATGTTCTTTTGTCTTAACTTTTTTAGTTATTTCCCATATTACAGTAAAGACCTGATCTGCCAAGAGACTGCACTAATATTAGCTCACACTTTCACAAAGAATCATTTTAGCACATGACCTGCATTACAACTTATCATTGTACAGATTCTTGCTATTAATGTAAAATGAATTTCCAGGTTTTTCCTTGGGAGAATTGGGGGCGGATCATGTGGCACATGTAATCAAGTACAGTTGGTCCATGTACTTGTAAGCTATTATTTGTCAGAAATCTAAAATCCACAAGACTAATTAATCTTCTCCTTCCACAGAGATTGTTCCCACTGACAAGGAGGAGGTGGCCTTCAAGGACCTGGATGCAGCCATCTTGGTGGGCTCCATGCCCAGAAAGGAAGGTATGGAGAGGAAGGACCTGCTCAAAGCCAATGTGGCCATCTTTAAGAGCCAGGGAGCTGCTCTTGATAAATATGCCAAGAAGACTGTTAAGGTAATGAGAAGCATATTTCCTGAGGTAAAACACCATCCTTCCTGAGACCAAATTTGAATGAAACTTTTCAGCCTCTGGCCAATAGCCAGAAACATTGGAACCTAAACATTTTGTGCTACTATACTTGATGATTTGACTCTCACTGTTTAGAGCTCCCTGTGTTGGGATATATAGCAATAGCTTACTCAAGTATCAGTGTATTTCCTCATACTAAAAATTTTGTATTTTATATATTTATATCTTATATATTTATATGATACAAGTTTGCTTTTTTTTTTTTTTTTTTTAAATTAAAGAAAAATATCAGGCTGGCTCTACTCTGATGACTAAGATATAAAACCTACAAAGTGTGTGTGTGTGTGTGTGCGCGCGTGTGTGTTCAGGTGCTGGTTGTGGGAAACCCTGCCAACACCAACTGTCTGATTGCAGCCAAGTCTGCTCCCTCTATTCCCAAAGAGAACTTTTCCTGCCTTACCCGTCTGGACCACAACAGGGCTCGCTCTCAGGTACGGTCTTCTAGCTTTCTTATGCTCGAGGCAGACTTTTAACAGCCGCCTACTTAATCTTCCATTTCTATGTCTCAGCTGACTGTGAAACCTGACTTTACTTTGTTTCCTGTAGGTGGCGATGCGCTGTGGTGTTCCTGCTACTCAGGTAAAGAATGTGATCATCTGGGGAAATCACTCCTCCACCCAATACCCAGATGTGCACCACTGCAAGGTCAACATGTCCGGTAGTGAGCTGACCTGCTTTGACGCAGTCAAGGATGACGAGTGGCTCAAAGGCGATTTCATTACTGTGAGTTGATGATTACTAGATGAAAGCATGATATTTCAAAAATGGGCTGTATGGTTGCTTTGGACTGTACCTGAGGATGGGCAGGCCAACTCTCTTGATGACCTGTGCTCACAGTGTGCTTAGTGTTCTAGGTCCAAGTATGCTTCTGTTTCTCCTTTGGTCCTCAATATAGTTCTTCCTTCTGTCTTTTCTTTGTCTTGAATCTTGAAAAATGCACTCATAGAGCGGAATAAGGTTCATGGTTATGCATTTTGTGGCTTCAAGTGGACATGAAACAGTACATAGATAAAGGCTAATTTACACCATGGAGCCCTGCTCTAAAAAAAAAAAAACCTCATAGATTTAACACTGTCTGTGAAGCTGGATTTATGAAATAAGATTTTTATAGTTGAAGCTTTTAGAACATGTGCAGCAACAACTTGTGCCAGTACAGAATGTTATTTCACAGGGTTGGTTGGTTGGTTGCTGCTAATAGACTCACATTGGCTTATGTTAAGTTAAAAAAATAAAAAATTCTACCTGTTGGCTATAATGTTCAGGTTTGTAGAGCGCTTTATAAATGGAGACTGTGTGGAGGAGAGCCTGTTCGAGTTGGGTGCACTGGTGGTTCCCCAGACCGACAAGCTGGAGTCAGACACGCTGATTTTATTTATTTTAATTTTTTTCCCTTGTTGGGTCCGTGTACTGAGTGGTCCAGTCAGCTGGCAAATGAGATGTCCACAAGATGCAGTCACCACTATTTAATGCAGTAAAACTGTCTTTTTCCCAAGCACATCCAACTAGATTACAACATAACCGATTACTACATGTGCATCGCACCATAAATATAACTAAGTTCCTTACTGAAGTACAATCGGGGATCCTGACATCCATGAGCATGTCCGTAGGGAGAATAGACTGTGTACAATGGATGACCCCCCCCCCACACACACACACACAAAAAAGAGGATCCTCTGAGGATGAGATGCCATACTTTTTGGAGACCCCATGTCCTTGTTTTGGTTTGTAAATTCTTAAATCACATTATCTCACCGAGTGGATTACTTCATACTAGAAGTAATCAGCGGAGAGTATGTAAGTAAAGAGTAACAGATTATTTTTCCTGCTGACATAAGGATGGCTGTTAGGAGACCTGATCATGCTTTCATATGAAACTTTGTTTCAGTTTCACTAGTTGGCTAGCATGAACTAATGGAAGTCTATTAGCAGCACACCAACCCAGTGATGTCATGTTCTGTACTGGCACAAGATGGCACTACACATGCTCTAACAACTTTAAACACTTATTTCTTAAATCCAGCTTCACAGACATTATTAAATCTGACAGTTTTTTAGAGCAGGTCTCCATGATGTAAATTACACAAGTGACTTTTCTTCCCCTCTACTGTTCATGGAGGTGGATGTCAGTAAGGAACCATTGGAGTTACTTTTTTGGCACCGTTGATAAACTCACCAGCTTTGTACCATGGCCAAGGCCAACTGAACTGCAAAATTATTAATCTGCATGAGCAAACAGTGTAATTGTTGGTGGTCATAAACATAAAAATGATGACACACAGTTTGAGTCAGATTGCAGTTCAGGTTTTCAAATGTAGTATTTATTTTGGAGCCTTGAGCACTGACTGAATTCCAGAGATGATAGCTACAGACAATTCAGCCTTGAGCTTGGTCTAAAGAGAAACTGAAAACATTTAACTTTCCTTTACAACCGAAATGATGATTTCTGGGACACATAACGAATAACCTCCAAAACATTTGCACAATACAGTATACATCACCTAAGTCGAAGTTGCACAAATTGGATTTTCGCTCTAGTTGGATGGCTTCTGCAGGTCCTGATTTTTCCTAATGTTAATTCCAATACAAATCATCACCTAAATCGGATCATACAAGTCGGATTTTCGCCTACCTCGGATTAAAAATCTGGTTCCATTGTAATAAATTTGTGATTGCATAAGTCGGTTGAGTATAGCACTGAAGCCCTCCTCAGCTGCCGCAGCGCCCAATTCCAATATCTACAATCTACGCAAACTCCATGCGTCGGCTCGTTCAACTACACACAACACCTGGAGATCGCTTGAGTCACATGATGTCTGGATTGGCTGCACTGGGCGAATCAGTTCATGGCAAGCGCAGGAGACAAGCGTAAGCTACAAACTCGCACTTACGAGCAAAAATACGAGATTATGAAATCTGTGGAAGCAAATCCAGGGATGAAGCAGAAAGCCATTGCTGCGAAATTCAATATTAGACCCCAAACTGTCTGATTTTCTTTAAAGAATTGGATTTTATCTGGCTTATACATAAGACAGATTTTAATTTTTTTTACAAGTTGGATGAAAATTCCATGGGCCATTTGAATCCGACTTGGGCAATTTGTACTGTAGCTGAAGGTGTTCCCAAGACATCCAAAAGCCATAATCTCTCCAGCATGCCCTTGGTCTACCCTGGTTTCTCTTTCAGGTAGGTTATGCCTGAAACACCTCACCTTGTATCACTGTGCCTTGTATCTGCAGTCTTAAACTTCTGGTCACTACCCATAGCTTGTGGGAGTAGGTGAGGGTAGGAATGTAGACTGACAGCTTCACCTTCACGATCAGCTCTCTTCATTACAACAGAACGTTAGTGTGTGTGCATCGCTACAGACTGTGTACCAGTCGTTCTGTCAATCTGCCGCTCCACTTGTGAACAAGTTGGAGATGATAATGGGTTCCCTAAATCCAAAACTAGCCGCAGAGCTCAACAGTGCTTCTGTTTTTTTGTTTAATGGCCCATGCTCTTACTTTGCAGACAGTGCAACAGCGAGGTGCTGCAGTCATCAAGGCCAGGAAGCTCTCTAGTGCCATGTCTGCAGCTAAGGCCATCTGTGACCACATGAGAGACATCTGGTCAGGCACCCCCGAGGTAAACCCTGTGTTTATTTATATCATAGCTGTCATATGGGAATGTTTGCATATTGCACTATTCCGACTAGCTATTGTTATTTAATGGTATAAAGGACTCTCATAAAAGCTCCAATTCTCATTAGCAGGGTTTTTATTTTAAATGTACTTTTAATAAGTTTCTCTCCCCCCCTTTTTTTTTTTTTTTTGCTTAAAGGGTGAGTTTACCTCTATGGGTGTTTACTCCACTGGCAACTCCTATGAAGTCCCTGAAGACCTGATCTACTCATTCCCTGTCCAGATCCAGGTAAGCCTGATGTCTTGTTTGTTTTTTGTTTTGGGGAGTTTTAGAAACCATATACATCAAAGAACAAAACTGAAGAAGGGGCACTCTTTCTTCAGAATAAAACCTGGAAGATCGTGGACAGTTTGAACATCAACGACTTTTCCCGATCAAAGCTGGACGCCACTGCAGCTGAACTGATAGAGGAGAGGGACACAGCTGTGGCTTTCCTTGGAGTATGACTAGACCCAGCAGAGCCTGCACAGCAGAACTTAGACAGCCTCAAAACTCCAGATGCACGCCTGTGATGAAGCACTCCACCAGCCCCTACATGACTGTGTGCTTGTGTATGAGAGATTCAGTGCTTATGGGTGTAAAGTTGGATTTATATGTCAAATGATGTGGATCAGACTTTTGTGATCTAGAATAGCAAAAACAATGTGTCATGACTTACTTTGGCTACATATGATTGGACAGGTTTAGTCTCAAAAGCACAGTTGCTGTACATCATGATGCACAAGTATCTCACCATAAGTATACAGCATACACTGTAAGTCCACTGGATCTGTTACCAGCTATCTTTCCATTATTTTATTTTTTTTTGTCATCTGGGGATAACTACATGGACAGTTATTACATATAGTCAGTGAAGTCCTAAAACACTGAGATTGTTAAAGCTGAAACAATAAAAAATAAAAAACCAATTGATCTGTTTCTTGGTCTTTGATTTCCATACATGGAAAAGAAATGGTCACTAAGCAGCTTCCATGCCTGTTGGCGCCATGTTTTTAAGTTTTGGAAATGCAGAGCTTGTGTGGCGAAAGCCACCGCTTCTCTGCACTTGTGCTACACGTGTCTGGTGCTGCTTTTTGTCTGCCATCACCTGTTGGGTGAATTGGTTACTCTAAATTGATTTAGGGTCCTAATGCCGCTCTTGTGTGTGAGCTTATGACAATATAAAGTTATACCCACCCCAAGGTGTGACAGGATAATGGGAATAGGGTGAGATGGAGGCAGAAGATATGCTGTGGCAACTCCTAAAGGGAGCAGCCCAAAGAAAAATAACTTTGACCTTTACCACAGTTTAAAATGTGCAGATGAGCCACAGCTTTTAAAGCAGCTGCCCAATGTTCTGTATGACCTCCTAGTGCTGCCAGAGAGCTCTGACTTGTGGGGACATCTTGGGGTGTGGCAGCAGATCCTTTAGGTCAGGGGTATTTAACTCCAGGCCTCGAGGGCCGGTGTCCTGCAGCTTAAACCTGCAGGACACTGGCCCTCGAGGTGAATACCCCTGCTCTAGGTCCTTTAGGTTACCAAGTGGAACTGGAAGGCCAAAGTTTGAGTAGTGTTGTATTTTAGCAGGACCAAAAGAACAAAGGGTGGCATGAAAATATAAATCTACTAATGAATATTTTTTATATTACAGATTTACCTGTGGAGCAGTATGTATAAAGTAACTGAAATTTGTTCCCGCTGCAGCATTAAAGTGGTGTACTCACTAATGGATCAATTATGACATTATTTTATAATGATGTTTTGCACAGTGAGTACTTTAGCATTTTTAAAAGCTAATATGTTTGGAGTTTAGTAGAGCTTTCTGATTTCCCATTTCCACCCTGATTGTGAAGGAGTCACTGCAGGTGGGGCGTGGACAACCGGAGAAAAAAATATACAATTCATTAAGGTTTGACATGCCAGTCTTACCACAAGTATGTCTCAGAAGAGATGCACTGAAAAGAAAATTGTGAGACAGAGAAGCACCTGGAATTATAGTTCCATTGACTTTAAAAGGACTATTGCATATCACCATAAAAACAGTCTTTAGGTTCCGTTTATACATATAGGATGTTGGGAAAATTGCATCAAAATAAAATGCATTATATTTACATGTCAGAGTATGTCTGTTAGTAATAGGTCCCAGTTCTTGCCCCACGCTGAGTTTGAGATCTGGTCACCTTGATAAAGACACTGGCTTGCAAAGTAATTGTTTCCAGTGGGATATACAGACATACAGTAATTTATGCAAACAGCATTATAGAGCTTGCTGGTTGTAGTGTGCAGCCTTAGAAAAGAGGTATTTGGGGTGCAGTGAAGTAGTGGCTTACGTACAGTGAAATTACAGCGTTTCAACACGCAGGGGCAGCATTTCCTGTCCTTTTTTAAACTCAGGGCAGTGTGAGGAATTATGTAACATCTGCATTTAATTCACAGTGGGTCATTGAGGATAAACATTAAAAGGGGACAAATCTACCAAAAACGGTCACCAGCCGCGTGTTAACGGGGTCATTTAGGTAAACCCAGTCAGTTTATTAATTTTAATCACGTGGACGAACTTAAAAAAAAAAACTTTACCGGTGTTTAATAGATGTTATACTTGCAAATGTCACTGTGAACCCGTTGCCTCTTTTATTGCTATCATTTATTTCCAATGTTTTGAACAATCTACAATCCGGAATTGCCAGAAACCAACCTCGCACGTCGCAGAATCCTATTGGCTGTCAAAGTCACGCAGAGGAAAGCAGCCTTTTTCATTGGTTGCCATCCTCCAAACGGCGCTCCGATTCGTCCGCTGCCTAGAATGGAACTGGACAGTAAAATATCTTAAAAAACTCTCCGATCACCTTTTTAACTTCTGCACATTTTTTAAGACCCTGTGCTTATACCCCCCTCCCGGTCAGCGATGTCGAAGGACAACGTAAGCGGGTTGTATTAGCGTGTAGATAAAATACATACATATTTGTGTACTCCGCTGTCTCCTCCGCGGGATCTCTGTGGTCTGTCAGACCTGCAGGACCAGGCCGACCCCATCGACTTTTCTTCCGCCAGTATCTTACAGTAAGAAAATGACTTTTACATATGTGTGTGTGTGTGTTTGTGTTTCTGCTTTCTGCGTGTATGACAGGTTTCCCATTACCCATCAGCAGGACTCCGCACGCGGCTGGTGTTAAGGTGGGTTTTGTTTTGACATTTTTCGTCTGAAAAAAGGTCGTTTCCCCGGTGAGACGTTCACGGCAGCGCCGTTGATTGGAGTTGTCTCGCTACATGTGGATCATTTATGGAGGGCATGGCGTTTATCTCATTCATTTCCGCAGGCAGCAGGTCATACAAACGGAGTGGCTGTAAGTGTGTGTGTGTGTGTGTGTGTGTGTGTGTGTGTGTGTGTGTGTGTGTGTGTGCGCGCGCGCGCGCATGTCATCGTTTAATTATTGACGGCGTGTTTGTTGTTGACTTTAAAAAATCTCCGTAGCAGCCGTAAGGTGAGAGAAATGAAAGCAGTTGGGGGGTGCGGGGGGAGGGGGCAGTGGAGGGGGAAAAAGTGTCCAGAGGTTGGGAGACACAGTAAGGATTTGTGACGTGCTCTGCAGGGTTGGGGCTGAGAAAAACGAGGCTAGCGAGCAATAAAAGAACTGGTTAGGCCGGATCCAGATTCATGTTTTAGGGGAGGACCGCTTGGATGGGATCCAGAGAAATAAGTGCGGTCGGATGAACCTATCCATTTTTTTGCTCGTGCTTCAATGCTGAATGGATTTTAAAGGCTTGTGCACCAGTCGGATTTAAGGATACCTCAAGAAAACTTTTTTTTTTTAAATCAATTTTTGGGATGTTTGTTCGATGACACCTCTCCCCCTCCTCTGGGATATTAAAACTTAAAGCATATCTACTTGCTCTTATTTTCTAAACGCTAATTGGCAGCTTAACAATGGCACTTTATCTCAAAGGTAAGCGATGTTGTGGCAGGTATAGTAGTAACCCGAGGTGGGTTTGTAGGATCATCTTTTTACTACTGTGTTTTTCCTGCCAGCCAGGATCTAATTTCAGATCATTATTTACATCAACTTTAAGTTTGTCCCCACATATAGAAGGGCGCAATTAATCACCTTTTACTGTCAACGACTGATTATTAAAACTAGATAATAAGACTACACTATCTGCCAGGCTGTTACGGGATTAGTTCACGCCAACTAATTAAGAAAAAAAAAAGTTTAGTTTTTCAAGTTTAATAAATCTATTTTTCACTATAATTGAGCACCCCTACTTCGTGGCAACATGTTTATTGAGTTAATAAATAAATACATTAATAATTTCAGACACATTTTCAAACTCTGATGCCTTCATGTGAAGAATAAGGTCTTAAGAGTTTTTATTTATATTATCTTTAGTATATTATCAGCAATCTGTCAGCAAGGGCTTTCTGGCTTTTTTTGGTCATTATTGGTAAAAAAAAAAATTGTCGAGTGTGGTTTGTGAACTGCTTTGGGGCTTTTGAAGTTGGGCTCATTGCAGATCAGTACAAAGTGATCGGGATCATCCAGTGATGATGGGAGGTTTTTTTTTAGTATATAAACGGTGGGAATCATTTGCTAAGGCACATGCTGTGGTGTTAAAGTGGGCTCTGTTTTGGAGTCTTTTACTGGTAACATGGTCCTGGTGAAAGACCTGTATTTTTACCACATTAACACAACACTGACTGGAGATTGTCAAATGTTTAAGTTTCCCTTTACGGTTACTGTTACGGTCACATGGAACCTGTCTTGGCACATTTTTTCCCCTCAAAGGCCAGTTTCCTGTTGTCATCTTTGCCTCTGTGCCAGACGCAGTTGGTTAGTGTGTTGTAAGATTACACGGTTACCTGCTGTGCTACTTTTGCCATCAGAGAGAAATGCTGAAAGTGAGGCTGTGGGGAATTAAGGTGTCGCAACTCACATCAGATTAATGATTCATAATGTTTTTATATGCTCGTATGTTCACATAATCTCAGAAGTACTTTCAATTTTTAAATTATTAACTATAAATGGTGCTATCAAGGCAGCCTGCTTGAGGATTATAAGTATTTTTTTTTCTGAAATAAGCTCAGATCTTTATTTTTGCTTTTCATTTTTGGAAACTTGAGCAGGCTTGGCAGTTTATTTGGTCATATTTACCGTTTCCAATCCCTGCTCGTAAACTCTCACGAGGACTTTCAGATGAATGTGTCACGTGTAGCTCTACAAGCAGTGAATATGCTGAACTGACGGACCATAACAGCAATTAGGATGAAAATTGCTGTGTTAACAAGTATAATTACACCACGTTTTTATTTAATCAGAACTGTGTAAGTGGTCAGTGTTTGCCGGTTATGTTGGCACATACACAGCTCTTAACGCTTCCCACGTGCTGGATGCTAGTAGATGTTGCCACATTTGATCATCATTTCTTAACATAAGCTGTTATTTTAGAGATCGAGATCTTAGATTAAGTTGAATTAATGTAACCACCATATGAACTGAGTGGGGCATGTTAATGTTAAGAAAACTTGTTTCTCAACTACCTGGCTGTCATTTTTACCTGTTTATATTAAAGCGTTTTTTTTTTTTTTTTTTTTTGACAGGCATAGGTTAGCTGTATGAGGTTGAATTTTTACTGTTGTTTACATATCTATGAATCAGATTGTTGCACAAAAGCCAAAGTAATCATGTGGGTGTTGCTACTTGTGATAACAGATACTAAAGTGATTCTATAGGACATGTCAACACGCATTATAAGAATGATAACCCCCCCACCCCTTAGATGTCATTGCTTTTATCAAATGGTGCATATGGCTGTTGACTCAAAGGGTACATTGTGCTCATGCTTCAATAATGGTACAAGAGCCTGTGTTTATGTCTTCTTTGAACATTAGTCATTCAGAAGTTTCCATTGTGATCAGGGCTGCTCTATTTGTACTGACATGGACTGGGTAATGTGTTAGGAACAAAAAAGAGCCACAGTGTTTGATGGAAATTAAAATTATCAACCTACAGAGGGCTGAATTCTAAGACACCCTGAAAATCAAAGTGAAAAATAATGCTGCAGGCTGGAACATTTTGCCAAAATATCATTGAAGCAACTCAGAGTAGTTTGTGTGGCCTCTATGTGCTTGTATGCATGCCTGACAATGCTGGGGCATACTCCTAATGAGATGACTGATGGTGTCGGGGGGGCTCCTCCAAGATCTGGACTAGGGCATCACTGAGCTCCTGGACAGTCTGAGGTGCAATCTGGCAGTATCGGATGGACCAAAACATAATGTCCCAGAGGTGTTCTATTAGATTTAG
This sequence comes from Pterophyllum scalare, assembly GCA_024447675.2. NCBI lineage: Eukaryota > Metazoa > Chordata > Actinopteri > Cichliformes > Cichlidae > Pterophyllum > Pterophyllum scalare. The sequence goes on from JAMQGT020013449.1 coordinate 136,511, forward strand.
GTCAGGTCCAAGGATTTCATCCCGATACCTAATGGCAGTCAGGGTGCTGTTGCCTTGCTTGCAAAGGTCTGTGCGTACCTCCATGGGTATGCCTCCCCAGACCATCACTGGCCCACCCCCAAACCGGTCATGCTGAACAATGTTACAGGCAACATAATGTTCTCCATGGTAAAATAGAAAAGATGAGGAGGGAAAAAATGTCAGTGGCCTCCACCTGTAAAACCATTCCTGTTTGGGGGTTGTCCCATTGTTGCCCCTCTAGTGCACCTGTTGATAATTTCATTAACACCAAAGCAGCTGAAACTGGTTAACAACCTCCTCTGCTACTTAACTCACCAGATTGATATTTTAAAAGTTTAATTGACTTGATGCTATACTCTGATTTAAAATATATATATATTTGTAAAATATGTATGTATGTATGTATATATATATATATATATATATATATGTATGTATGTATGTATGTATGTGTGTGTGTGTGTGTGTGTGTTTGTATATATATATATTTATTTATTATTATTATTTTTATTTTATTTTATTTATTTTTTTTGAGCAATGTGTATATAAGCAGTGAGCAAAAAGCTGCAAATTCTTACTTTATTTAGCTTTTCCTTATTTTCCGTCACACAGTAATGTGATGAGTTCTCACAGGGCTCTGAGATCCTGTAGAGGGGGGTAAAAGGTGCGTTCAAGTGCAGTCAGCGGCACAAAAGTCAGTTTTGAGCCAGGAAAGACCTCGTAGGAATTATCTTTTTTTTTTACTTTGTATAACTGGATGAATATCAGTTCACTTTCAACAATTCAACACACAAAAATAAATGATAAATAAAATCATTAAACATGGAGGAAATGTAGCACTCTGAGGATCAAGTATGTGATTGAAACCAAGTATGTTGCAGCACATTAAAACTGTCTTGCGTCTAACTCTGTATCTCGCAATCTTGCGTGTTTCAGGTCTGAGTAAAGGCGTGGCCAAGGAAGGGATGGCTCAGTTCGAGGAAATGATGCGGCAGCAGCTGGAGAACTCCATGCATGCCGAGCTGGAGAAGCTGCTGGACACCACCACAGGGGCTGAGAGAGAGGTATACCGACTGTCCGTTTCTCTGCCTTTCTCCGCCTTTCTCCCTCCCTCCCTCCTCTCTGACCATCTGGTTGTGATTTAGTTGGTTGGTGGGGTTCACAATGCTCGGAAAACACAAAAGTGACACATACTAGAGCACACTGCCAAGAAGGGTTTCACCTACACGCAGACGGGAACAAATGCATAAAGTACGTCATAATATAGCCAGATTTTTAATCTACTTTCGCCCATTTAGTCATGTTTTACTCATAATGTAATATGTCACATGACACAGGGCAGCAAACACCAACTGAACCAAGGAACCACTAGACATAAC